>JAXBDA010006566.1:0-20346 GCA_036023075.1 Gaultheria prostrata
ATGTGAAAAAGGATATTCATTTATTATTTTTGATAACTTGCAAAAATAATTTTTATTTAAACACACACTACAATAATTGTAATAATACCATTGAATGAAATAATGTTAAAACAATAACTAATAAATAATAAAAATGATTTTAGTAGGACCTTCCACTAAATTAAGATAAAGTATTTAATACAATTAGATTATTAAATTAGATTTAGATACAGAACAAGAAATTAAATTAATTTATGCAATCAATTGACATGATATTGTAGCGATTAATAGTTGTAGTTGACATTAGGGTAGTGTTTGATTGACGATTAATCGCAATTATCGATTGTAGTCAGAGAGTCATTCGACTAAGAGTTTAAGTGATTCATCAAACAATTTTAAAATTGATCAATATAATATGATAGTCAGAGTCATTCAACTAAGAGTTTAAGTGATTCATCAAAACAAGTTTAAAATTGATCAATATAATATGAGTTGCAAATCTAACAACTAAGAGTCAATGATAAATAGTGATGATTGGGGCTGCCATCCTACAATTGGCTAAAATGAATGGGTTAATAGGTTGATATTATCAATATTATTACTAAATATAGTACTTAACAGTAGTGTTGGTTGATACAATTGGTTAATATAGTGACTAATACAACTAGCTAAAATGAATTGGTTAATTTAGGTTGATATTATCAATGTTATTACTGAATGTAGTACTTAACAGTAGTGTTGGTTGACAGCGATCAATGCGTGATTGATACAATTGGTTAATGTAGTAATTAATATATGTAGCTAAAATGAATTGGTTAATTTAGGTTGATATTAACAATGTTATTACTGAATGTAGTACTTAACAGTAGTGTTGGTTGACAGGGATCAATGAGTAATTGATACAATTAGCTAATGTAACAGTAACCACTAACTATTGATCCATAATAACTCATTCAATATATTATTGTGTTTCATTAATTATTAAAGATAAATATGATTCAAATGCAATATAATACAAATTTAGTACAACTAAGAGGCATTAAATATATTGGTAGTTATGTTCCTAACTACCCTTATTATGGTGCATTAACTATGTTACATAAATGTATACCTAACCATCATTAATTCCATACTTACCATAGAATAAGGCTATACTTACCATAACATCTTATCGTGTTTACCACCATAACAAATCGTATGTTGATGTGTACATACTACGGTTTCTGCTAGTACTTACCTTTTGGGAAGGAAACAGTTACTATGTATTCAGGCATTTTGTAAGGATGTAACATGTCTGAATTCTTGTTTACCTACCACACAGTGTGCCATTAATAGAACTAAATTTGTCCTACCTACCTTAAAGTACTCAAAACTTATTCTCAATCAGATTGTAGCAAGTTTTTTCTTCTATCCCATTCATCTTCCTTCTTGTTTCACAAAATGAAAAGTATAGAAGATATGGAACTTTGAAGAACAACATATTGAAGAGCTTCTCCAAGTAAGTTTCTCTACAATAAGAAAGCTTAGATCCTAGATCTTGATCACAAATGATTCATTTCGCATTGCATTTTATTGTAGGCATTTTTTTAAGTTTGGCAAATATGAGATGCATCTTTTGCAAATGATACATTTTTAATTTGTTTAAGTTATACTTACCATAGTATATGGAAATTGCTACCATTAGAGATGAAGATAGTTACTAGTAATGTTGTTACCAAACTGTATGGACTTTTTTCTGTTGTTATAGGTCGTATTTACCACTAACTGAGGTTCTTTTTACCAGGTACCAGCAACCGAATGTGAGTCAGTTGGGTTACTATGTTGCCATATGATATCAGTAATGAAAATGGAGCACTTGAGAGAAATTCCCTATTGTTTGATCTTAGATAGGTGGACAAAAATGGCCAAGTCATTCTGTCTACATGGCAGCACACCCGTGCCAGAATGGGTAATGCAAACGACAAGGTATGGGGCATTGTCAAGCGCATGTGTTGAAATGTGTTATTATGCTTTGCACTTAACCAACGGATATAACGAGACAAGAGAAGAAATCACAAGGTTAACATTCAAAATGAAGTAGGGAATTTCTGGATGTAGGGAATTTCGTAGGAAGTAGGGAATTTCTGGATGTAATATTGGAACCTTTATTTGTATTAAGTAAGATATTTGAACTTCAAAGTTGTGGATCCTTTATCCAGATTAAGTAATACTCCATGCAAGTTGATCTGTATTTCTGAAGTACTACCAACAGCTATTGTAACTTTGTCCAGATTTCAGTAAGTAATTCCTATATCAGTAGTAAGTACGTCCAGAATCTAGTAAATATACCCTATCTTTGTGGTAAGTACGTCCAAAATCTAGTAAAAAATACCATTGTACAATATTTCATATATAAATGGTAAGTATCTCTAGATGGATGTAAAAATATCCTATGTTTGTGGTAAGTGTGCCCAGATGAGCCACAAGAGTTGGCACCAACAATAGCAGCCATAGATGAGCATTAATCAAAACACAACAAATATACAGAAACTCCAATCAAACAAAAACAGCCATAAAACTTATCATAAAGCCATATAACATATCATAACCAGGCATACAATGGTCCAAAAAAGGCTACCAAGCCATGTCAAGTCTACAAAAGGCTACCAAGCCATGTTAAATTTACAAAAAAAGACTCCAATTGTTTACAAAAACAGCCATGTATGATTTTAAGATACATAAATAATAAGAATGTCATCAGCTCTTCCTTCCATTGCGATATTTCTCTTGAGCCTTCTTGATGAGACCACCTTAGCGTGTTCCCCTTAAAGACAACCAACTCCCAAGCCAATTTGTTTCTACCCTCTTCGGAATTGAACTGCAGCTACATTTAAGAGGTAAAGCATAATATTAAGAACAAATTATGGTGTATGCATTGAAAAGTATAAATTCAATATAAATCTTAATAATTGTTACCATAGGGGACTCTTCCTCCTTAAAATTCTCCAAATTGTAGGACTTGGCGGTGTGCAAGCCACAATCACCACTACCTGGTTGTTGAACCGGATGCCATGCCGGTCGATGGAATGGTAGCGTTTGGACTTTTTGGCGTTTTGGATCATTGTCCAAGATGTCA
Organism: Gaultheria prostrata; assembly: GCA_036023075.1. NCBI lineage: Eukaryota > Viridiplantae > Streptophyta > Magnoliopsida > Ericales > Ericaceae > Gaultheria > Gaultheria prostrata. Next base: position 3,095 of record JAXBDA010006566.1, read on the forward strand.
AGTACTTGATCCAAGAATTTAGCCACGCACATCACCTTATCCAAGAATTTAGCCACGCACATCACCTTACTCGCAGAATCAATCAACAAGAACAATACTTTTCAAACCTATAAAGTAAGCATCTGATTGCACGTTGTGTGATTAAGTTAATACTCTCTGCATTCAAGGCAGATTTTTCAACTTCAATGCTTTGATAGTGAATTTTTTAAGGACATCTCTCTTATCAAATAACTGATCAACATGACACCCCAGCAAATAAAACGTGTCAGTAACTGAGGGAAGGGGTTGGTTCGCAGTCTTAATGGTAGAGAGTGGCAGTAGTGAGCTTGAGGCTCTATAATAGGATCCCTAGGACATATCAATATGTCTGTGTAGGTATTCTTAGAGATTATGTATGATTTAATGGATCTTTCAATGCTTTTGATAGTTTCTATGGGTTTGTTACATATTCAAACATACTTAGGCATTGATAGTTGTAAACAAATTAATTAGAACCTAATTTTATAATACTCTTGGGATACTCAATGATTAATTTATTAAGTTGACCACCATATTGATCTCTTTTTGGAGTTAAATATCTACCTATATACCCTTAAAAAATTTGGTTGCAGTGTTGCTAATCTCATAACCTTAAAAGTGGGAACCTTAAATATGTACCTATATACCCTTAAATATCTACCTATATACCCTTAAAAGAGGGAACCCTTGTTGAATCTACAAGAAAAAACACTGACATTCTCATTTTTTTTTCCATTAAACCCCTGAAAAATAACGTTGGCTTTCTAGTGGCAATAATCCCATCTAACATCTGCACCACCTTCTCCATTGTTGGCGGATGAAAAGGTTGTCCTTAGATGCGTGCATCTTAACTCAGAGAGAGAGAGAGAGAGAGAGAGAGAAAGGTACCTTGACTATGCCGTTTGGAGGAAGAGAGAGAGGGGACCGAACTCAGGAACTGCCGTGTGGAGGAGATGGAGGATCTTCCATGGAAAGAGGAGGGTCTGTCGTGGAGGAACGTGGAGGAGATGGAGTTTGGGTAGTAGCAGAGATGGAGATGGAGGAGGAGAGGCGTAAAGTATACAGAGGTACAGCCGTAAAATGGAAAGAGGGGTTTAGACAGCGTGTTTTCAAAAAATTTGGAACCTGTGTATTCGGTAATAGGAGAGAGAGGGAGGGAGCAATGGATGGTTGAGATGGAGTCATGAGATCCAACGGCTCAAATAAATTGGGGGCACCGGTGCCCCAATACCAGTTTGGGGCACCACAGCCTGACCCCTTTAAAGGAGATTATCAATTGTCGACCCCAGAGCTTCATACATGCATTTTTCGTATCCATAGGTGAGGGAGCTAGGTAATGAGACGAGTTTCTTGCGGGTAAGTGGTGGAGCAATTTTGGTACACCATTTCTAGACCAGTAAGCTGCCGGCTATATAAGTTCGATTGGTTAAAGTTCACATTTAGGAGAGTTGTTTACTCATAAAGGTGCAAGTTGGGGTTAAACTATAACTTAAATTGATCACCTGACCTGACATGGTATCACTGTAAAAATATAGCCCCAAGTTGGTTTTCTAGTTGTCAAGTTGCTGGGCATTGACCTGGCAATCCAACCAATAGGAATTTCAATAAAAAGCAAGCAATCTTATGATTGCACCACGATATTCATCATTCAATCAATTTGAATAACAAAATGAGAACAGAATTAATCGAGTTAAATCAGATAGCAATATGGCGATAAACAAAAACTAGCAATATTAGGAGAGGAATGGGTAATCACTTAATATATGCTTGGACCTCTCCACTCATTGCCAATTGAATTTGAGTTAGATGTTTCCACAAATACTATGTGGATCTGCTTATGATTTATCATCATAATCCCGTGATGATTAGTTGAGATTAGTAATCTAACGGATGAGCAATCCTCCCACCATCTATCGCATCCAAATACAGGAAATGCGATCCACATTAATTAAATTTGTGTTCCAATCCCACACGACAAACTCTAGCCAATCAAACGTGCTCTGTTAGTAGGGATGGCAACGGGTAGGGTATGGATCGGGGGACCCTATTCCATATCCAATCCTCGATTGGAGGGTCTTCCGCCATCCCCGCCTCCATCCCCATTGGGGATATTAGATAAAGAACGAAACCCACCTCCCGATGGGGATCGGGTTTCCCCGAATATACCCATATCCAAACAAAAAAAATAAACAATTCAAGATTGAAAATAAATTTATATTTATATTTAGAAATATAATCTCAATTGATCTTTTTTGAATATTAAGTAGTCTATTATGATAGATAGTAATCGATAAGATTTGTTAATTAAAGAGATAATTGTTTACATATACTATAACTATACTCAAGATTTATGCGTATGTTCTTATTTATATGTACATATATAATATAGTATATGTAGTATGTATAATTGGGTATGGGGAGGGTAAGGGGCGGGTACGGGTATTCGGGGGTGGGGATTACAAAATCATACCCGCTCCATACCCGAGCGGGTTTTTTTCATATTATACCATACCCGCTCCTATTGGGGAAAAATTATGGGTTACTCCTGCCTCCATATAGGCGGGGCGGGTATCCACTGGATATGGGGAAATTGTCATCCCTATCTGTCAGTTTAAAACCGTGTAATGATAAGCCGGCCTTTCCATTTCCGACTCTAGGTACTGGTTCAACATGTCAACAACACTTAAAAAACAAGTCCAGATGACTGAAAACCTGAAGTTGGACACTGTCACACCGTGTTCTGCTTCATGACCAAAAAACAAAAAAAATCAACACCGTGTTCCGCTTCTATATAATATTGCAATAAGATTAAAGGATATTGGAAACGGGTATAAATAGAGTCAATGGGTGAAAGATGAGAGCAACCAAGGCATAGACGTCTTCCTCCTCTTGATTCCCGATAGCCTTATAGCCATACCAACATTCCTTCTGTATCTTCCCTCCTAGTCCTAGCCATGTCATCATTACCATCTTCTGACGAGCATGATGCTTTAGTTCCAGCGAATGCTAATTCACAATCACATGGACAACCTTCTCATCCTTTTGCTCCTCCATCCGAACAGGAAGTGCAGTTTGCCATGTCAGAGTATCGAAGGTAAATGAATTACCATAAGGGTTGCTTTAGCAAGTTGTACATTCTCCGGTTTATGCCTAGGATTTTCTCCATTTTTGTTCTGTTACCAATTAAGAACACCACACAGCTTCACCAGAGCACGTAGTCTCTGATCTCAGTGCAAATTCTGTGGTGCACCGGCTATGCCACCAGAGATAGCCCTTGGAAGATTCTTTTGTTCCTTTCCCTACATAAACAACACACTGCAGCAGCAAAGGAACATCTAGGATTTGGTCACATGAATAACATGATAATTTGGTCTTTCATTATAGAGGAGTATTAGAGTTTGAGTCCTACAATTACAAGCCGCATTTTTTATTGAGTTTGAGTCGTACTGTTACACGCAGCAATTTCCTTTTCTACCATAACTAAACCAAGCTAGGCCTTTCCGCTAAATTGATTAGTGTCATAGACTATATGAATCCTTTGTTCAAGATTTGGAATCATGCCTTTTCTATTAATCTTACTACAACATTCCATTTTGCACTCATTTTCTGGAATCCGATTGTCATTTTGTACAGCCATATGCATTCAGCTTCTGGATCAGAATTGGCATCAATGCAGCAAATTATTCCACATGGAAGAGCTCGTGCAGCCTTCCATTTTCTTTAGTATTTCACAAGGATTAATTGGCCCCAAAAAAATTTGGTTCCGAGTGACCTTAATCCAACCACATTTTCAATAGGGAAATGCTTCAACATACACTTGTTGTACAATAGTGGTATTTCCCTTTCACTGGAGTATAGTGTAGTAGTACTACAGCCCAATATATTGATATTACAAAAAATTCACACATGTAGCAGCCGATTCCCTCTATTTAACCTTTCGTATCCTTTTTTTCCCCACTTCACAGCCAATACTCGATACTTGACCATTACGGCCACTTGAAGCGCTCTGATGAAGCAAAAATAAATTTAAAAAATCCATGGCCGCCACACCTAATTTTTATTTACGCATCATTCTATACTTCCCACTATCATTACAACGAAACCGTTATAGTTCCATGATCCGCTATTGCTTCCTAAATCTGTACATATAGAACTGATAATGCTTAATTTTTGTTTTTGAGAATACTTGATTATAAATGGGATTTTCACTATATATTAAATGGTGTATTTGCATCATTGCATGAATATATGTAGATGGCAGCCTGCGGAATCTTAAATGATGTTGGCGTGTGGAGAGCTATTCTGAACATCCCAGTGGTTCAGAATATGGTGGGATTGGGACAAAGAGGTATCCTCTTTTCCATAGTTGATTTATTTTTCTATCTGGTCATATGTTTTGGTCATGAGAAATCTTTTTTACGGACCCTCCTGAAAAGGGAGAAGGGGCCCACCGACATCTCATCGATTAAGATACCTCTTTGCCTGTGGGGCCACCAAACGTGTTCTTTTCTTTCCCATGTTTTTGATTGTGCGAATAGCTAGCTCGGGGAGGTCGGGGTTCTCATATATGTCTACACAATGAAACTATGGGTATGGGGCCCAAATAAATGATACGCACCGTTCATGGATTTTAAATAAAATTGTCAAATTGGATTGCAAAAAATTAGATAAATCGAAAAGTGCTTGATTTAATTGTCTAGCTTTTCCTAAAAATGCATTCGGGACTCTAATTCTGAATGAAAAATTGAAAAATTAGATCAAGTACTGACAATTATCCGATCAATTGATTTTTTTTCAAGAACAACTTACAAATTATTTTAAAATTAATAACTGCTCTGATTATTTGTGTGAGCCCCTATGGTGGCCACCCCTCGCTCATCTGTCATAGTCTGTGCACTGGGTCAGTACCTAGAACAGTTGATGTTTATGTATGCGTGTTTGTGTGGGTAATCAAATAACAGAGAGAAACTGAGAGTGGGAGACAAGGTTTGTCAGTGAGCTGAGTGTTTTTTTTTTTTTTTCCTTCTTTTAAGCTTTGTCATTTGTATATATCAGTGAAATTGAATTCAATAAAATTTCTGTCTGTTTGTTATTGGGCTCCCACAACATCAAATAATAGAGCCTGGAATAGATGATCCCGCGACAAAAACCGACGAAAACAGAGGAAAAATGATTTTCACACCTTCTTTTCTTATAAAGGCATCTCTTTCTTTCTTTTTTTGTCTTGTAGTGAATTTTTACATGTAATTTTGTCACTACATAAAAGACAGAAAAATGATGCATTTATAGAAAAAGGGATGCGAAAATCATTACCCAAACAGAGACTTCTATCTACTGCCCAGAAACCGAAGGGGTCGAAATACTAAATTATTAGACATCTTGAAAAATAAACATAAATATAAATTGCATCTAACTTTTAAATTTTAAATATAAACATAAATTATGTATACATACATATGTGTGTGTGTGTCATATATAATTGTATGTGTGCATGTATGCATGTAGTATATCTTTCCTCAATCCCACACTCCCTACAAAAAGTACGTCGGACACTTTTTCAATAAAAAACTACGTCCCGTCCCTAAATAATTGTCACAGTTGCACTTTTCATACTTTATAAAAAAAACTACTTATATTTTAGAATTTTTAATATTTTTTAATTTTTGTATAAGATATATAACTCTATCAAACAAGATCTATTTTGCATATAATTTTTTTTTAGATTAGACGTAGAAGTATTTTTTTAAGAGGTCCAAGTCGTGCAACTGGGAGAATTATTTCAGGACAATGGGAGTACTTCATAACTTTTTGGGAAATTTTTTTTCCAAATTAAAGTACTTCATGAGTTCTTTAACTTAGTGTCTTACTGCAAGAGAGTTTCAAAAATTATGTTGAGAGATGGTTTTGTTCTTCCTGCCCTTCAAGTTCAGCCCCTATATTTTGTGATTTGGAAAAGCTTAGATGTGTTCTATCGTAAAGAGTGGGGAATGGAGTGAAAAGGGGCGTTGATATGAAGAACTATTTTTTGGGTTTGCATTGGTTTTTCCTTTTGGGAACCAGTTAGTTGATTTGAAGTGGACGGTGAAATGGACGGTTGCATCACTTGGGAATTTAATACTTCCTCCGTCCCTTAGACAATCGACATTTTCATTTTAGGTTGTCACTTAATAAGTGCGTATTTTAAAAAATTAAGAGTTAAAAGTTAATGTGAAAAGTGCAAAATTGAGGTAAAAGTTGATGAAAACATATAATGATGATGTTTCTTTAATAAATTAGACTTAGGAAGCAACACGCTTAAATAGGGACGATGGGGATCGTGGGAGTAGCACTAGTTTTGTTCAATTTATGCATTTAATACTATTCAAAAAGGCAAAATGGGAAATGTCTTCACTTTTACTCACTAACTTTTCAAAATAAACAGAACTAGAATGTTACCCAAAATATAATAGTATAGACTATAAAAAAGGGATTGAGTACCTTCTTTTTTCTTCCTATCCTTATATATTTCATTTTCCCATATTTATTAAGGGTAAGTTCCCAATAGTATATTCCGTATTTTTTATATTCCATTTGTAGTATTACTACTCTTCACTACTCCTACTTTTTACGCATTCTAATGCAAGTCATTCTCCTAACATACATCATAAAAATATCATGCATGATATTCTTAGCAAAAACTACACTCACTTTTGACTACAACTGAATAAATAAAATACTGAATATACCGCAGTGAAAACTCACGCTTAAAAAATGTAGTAATTGATTAAGATTATCTCATCCCCTCCTCTTTAACATTTCCTCCATTCAGCCAAGCAATACGTACTTGATTGCGGAAAATGACGAGAACAATAAATCAATCTCATTCCCAAAAAAAAACAAAAACACCTCCCAAGGGAAAACATGTCATGTCTGAAGACACAAATGAAGACAAAACACACCTCAAAATCTTATTGCTGATTACATGGCATACGGTGCATAGTTGGCTCCTCCTCCTCCTCGTCATCGTCATAAGCCTCGGATTGCCGTCGGTGCTCCTTCCGCCTCATCTCTTCCTCCATATTGACATCGTGCAAAGTGGTTTCCTCACACTCATCCACCTCCTTATCAGACAACTGTTTTCTTGGCTTTGAAGGTAGAATTGCTTCTAAATCCCTGCACTTGTCAGGGGAAAGGAATCCGGAGTCTGGGAAATCCACATTAAAGTGGATGAAAAGCCGGCCCTTTATGAATGGTCTCTGGTGATGTGGCATTCCCTCGTCATTGATCGCCTTGTACTGACCTGTTTGAGGAAACATAAAAACTGAGAAAAACAAGAAAGTGCAATTTAATGGAGGCAAAATTTATGAAGCTCTCTTGTTATTACCAGGCTTGATGATCTCGCCAGGGTTCGATTTAATTAGAAGCTGCCTGCCATCAAGATGAGTTAGGAGAAACTGAAACCCACAGAGAGCTTCGGTTAAACTGAGAGAATGTTCTACATAGAGATCGTCAGACTTCCGATTGAACTTTGGGTGCTCCTTTTGATGCAATACGAAAACGACGTCTCCTGGAATTGTATCAGGCTGCAAACAAGGATGACAAACTTCAGCAATGCTGCTGCTAAAATATAACAATCCACAATCTTAAAACTGCATGCTTTTTGGCCGTCTTTATTAGAATAGGACAGAGAAAAGATACTTGAAAAGTCCACACCTTCGAACTGTAATACACCGTGCAGCACCATAATAGAATATGAGATACCTTTTCAAAGACTAGGAAAAAAAATTGTCTTAACCTGTTTTTAAGGTTTTTTGTGCATGATATCATGAAATTTTCTATTGTGGCTCAATCCAACAAAGTATCTCTCTTTTCAGATCCATATGAGGTCAATCATAATTATTACGTTTTTGCAATTCAGTTAGATGAGGATGTCTGGTGGTCAACGGAGATTAGTGGTTCAGCTCAGATGGTGTAGGCCTTTTGTTTTGCCCTTTCATACTTATGATAATATTTTGTACAAAGGTTGCATCCCATTGATGCCCATTTAACATTCATCGAACTTGGGCAAAAAATCAGCACTATGTTGTATACTATAATAAAACGTGAAAATGAACATTTTGTGGATAAAATTAGTATTAGAGACAGTGAGGAAAGAGAAATTCAAGCTTTACTTACAGCCTCGTCAGCTTCTCCCTTGAACACAATCCTCTGATTGTGCTGCATCCCTTTCTCAACATGCACCTCCACCATTTTCTTCTCATTTGTAACCTTCTTACCTTTGCACTGTGGGCATTTATCTTTCTCACTGATGGACTCTCCTGCACCAATGTGAGATATATTCCAAGTTTGGAGTAATGAATAACACTATAAAGTCAACATAGAAGTTGTAAAACAAGTATTGGTTTGGTTAGCACCTGAGCCTCTACATTCAGGACAGACATGTTGCATCTGTTGGATCATGCCTGGTGCAATCTGTCTTGTTGAGACCTTCATTCCTGTACCTTGGCACCCGTAACACCTTCCAGACGTCCCACTCTTTGATCCTTTCCTGATAATTAAGAAAACGAAAAAATCACAACAGAAGTACACTATCAAAAGATAGAGTTTTGGCCCAACCCATGAAAAAAGAATGTGAGGAGAGCACAGATGCAGAAGGCTATTTGCTCTAGGCTGCTCAATTTCACCAGCCTTGCCAGGCAACCAACAAACACCACCCAGCCACAGTAGCCCATGCAGAACCCATTTTGCTTGGAGTATACATCATCAAATTTCATTTTTGGCATTTCGTTGCATGTTTGTTGTGGGGTGGAAGGGACTAAAAAGGTTTGTGCTCAAATATTAATTTGAGGATTTCTCGTCCGATAACAATATACAGGCAGTTTCCAAGGACATGGAGGCACAACAGAAATTCATATACCTTGAATTTGAAGTCTATTGTTTTCTAAATCTTATGCTTTCAAGGTGCCCGGGACCATATCACTCACAATACATGTTCTTATTATTATGCGTAACAGCATAAGTACATAGTAATTCCTAGATATACTTTCTTGGATGAATGTCAGCCGCATATGTCAGGTGCACATCTCATATCCTAATTCAAGTGTCCAACGTCCAACACGAGTGCATATACAAACTAAGAACAAATGCATGCAACATATTGCATATTATTGTTCCCCTGAAAGGTTAGTAGTTAGTACATTAGAGAAATCGTCCATTTAGTCAGTTGAGCAAAATATTGTAGTAGTTAGTACATTAGAGAAATCGTCCATCAGATCACCAGATTTTACCAACTAACCAAATACACTTATAAACTCCAACAAATAAATATCTCATCATATCATAATGCCCAATGTTTACCTTTCCGCATTCGCCAGATACATATATTGCATATTATTGTTTGATATCACAATTGCAGGAAACACTTATTAAGTACAAATTCGCAACTTCAACAAAACTAATCCATGCCTGAAAAAATCACCACAACTATTTAAAAAGAAGTGGGACACACAACAAAACTAAAGAGCTAAACAAAAATGCATTCAGTAGCCATCGTCATCCTCTCCCACACGCGTGGATATTGGATAATAATAATGATAGATATACAATTAAGATTAGACAGAGCGCATACCCTTTACATCTAGAGCACAAAACATTCCTCGTAAGAGAGAGCTTTTTAGTTGTCCCATTATACAAGTCCTCCAAAGAAACCTTTAGACTATGAATCACATCTTCACCCCGCTTCTTTCTGCCTCTTGAGCTACCACCTCCTACAATATTTCATATTATTGTTAAATGGTTAATAAACTGCACAAGCTATTACAAGAAGACACAGGATAACAGTGAAACAAAGAAATTGTGACTGAACACCCTCGCACCACCAAAAAGTTGTTCGAATATATCGAAAGGATTATGGGAATCACTGGGCCCTCCCATTCCCTCTTTAAGCGCATCTTCACCATATTCATCGTAAATTTCTCTTTTCTCTGGATCGCTGAGAACTTCATAAGCTTGAGACAGCTCTTTGAACTGATTTAGAATAAAAAAACAAGAGGGTTAAGAGATCTTAATGCAGACTATGCATATATATATCAATAACATTTTGCCATGGCATAACAAATTTCCCCATAGCCAAATAAGCCATGCAAGAGCTAAAATAACATAAAAATACAAAACTTAACCTTCTCAGGATCTCCGCCTTTATCTGGATGCTTCTTTATAGCAGCTTTATGGTACGCCTTCTTGACCTGATCTTGACTAGCACTTTTTGAAACACCAAGAATCTCGTAGTACTTGGTGTTATCACTTCTCCTTGGAGCACGCCCGAACATGATGGAAACACTTCAATGCAACCCAAAAATCACTACAAAGTAATGAAATGGATTAGCAAGCCACACTCCAATGCAAGGTAGCTAGAGTTATACTATAACATTTTATATATACAAGGTAAATAACTAATATGAGCACTAGTATGACAGAAACTTGAACACTAGAAAATAGAAGTTTTAGTAAAAGTTCCAGTCTTAAGACTTCATATGGTGTCATCAAAATACTCTATAGAAGTGGCAAAGCAAGAATCTTGATAAGCAAAGTAAATGAGCTTGCCATGGATTAATGTTCCCAAATCCAGCCTCACCCCTGATGCACTTCTCCCCAACTCCAACTTCGATATCAATTCTAACCGTGGTGATCGTCCCTCGTACCCTAACACTCCCGCAGCTTGAGAGAAGAAACCAATAAAATAAACTTTGTTGCTATTTTATAACCTACATAATCACCGCATACATATCTATCACCCTAAAGGTCAGTTGGTCAAGGTAATAGATACAGGAAAAAGAAAACGTAGTAATAACCACAAATGTAAGATCCAAACAGATTTAAAGGGCGAAAATTGCAGCTCTTTAATCAAATAAAGAAAAAGAATGTGGCACATGTAATCTTTAGTGGGGACTGTACGGGCCGGCTATACCGAGCGCCTCGCCATACCAGCAAGCATCACTAGAAACCTCATACAAAGGTAAATAGGGAAACCTCACAGGTATATGCTGAAAGGTTACTGCCGAGGGACCCATCAACAGAACCCAAAAGGATCATCATCTACATAGAGAACATTTAGATCTCGACCCACGATCTCGGGAGGGTGCTGAGGGCATGTATAGTGCCTCGCTTGATAGAATCCCCATACATCGTTGGGGCTCGGCATATCTTGCCGAAGAGTGAAGCCACTACCGATGTGTTTGAGGCATTAGTGCCGAAAGGCTAAATGCCAAAGGCTGACTCAGCTTAAGCACAGTACATGTGAGTAACAAACCATGTGCCAGAAGCCGTTTGTGATAATGACGATGACGTCAGCCGAACGGCCTACCACACGTGTCACCATTCTAGTGGAGGCATGTGCAGATGTGCTCGTGACTGACTCATCTGCACTCGTCATAGTGACGTTAGCTGAGCGGTTATCTCGCGTGACATACACAACCATACTTGGAGAGCAAGTCACTCATTCCCTATATAAGGTATTGTTAGCCCAGAGAAAGGGAGACACATTCTACCCTAAACCCTAGATCTGAGTTCTCGCTTCTCCTTCCTTCCTCACACACTTACTTGACCGTCGGAGGACCGTTCTAGACTCTACGGTCCAGTACGGTGCTAATGCAGGCGTAAAGTGTGCAGGCTCAGGAGCTCAGGTGAAGGGGGATCCTCTTGCTGCTCATTGGACACAAAAGAAGGTTGATCTGAGAAGCTGTAGCTCCACAGGGACAGAAATGAAAAGCTATTTCAAAATTGCAGGTTAAACTCAAATTTTCATAGTAAACACGCATATTGGCCTATCTTGCTCAATCACAGCCCCATACCTTGGTGAACACTTTTTGTACACAATAGGTTTTATCGAGATGAGGATATGAGTCTTTACACTGTGTAAGGAGTCAAGGTGGTTTCTCATTTTTTTAGTGATGATGATACTGCAATTGGTGGTTTTCTTTCACGTGGTACTATGTAGTAGTAAAAGGCGCATTCAATTGAGTGCACCTAATTGGACTTACTTTTTACACACACAGGTCATTCAAACGCTCACAGTCTGGTTAACTTCAAGTAACAGTACATGTTATTATCATTCTATATTCTCTCTACAACAAAACCCGAAAGACTATCCTTCTCTTCTTTCCTAACCATACCTGGATAAGTTGAGTTCTCTGAAAGTTCTCTCCACACAACAAATCCTAGTCAGGATTGCAACAAAAAAAATGGAGCATTAAATAAGAAAATCATCAGCTAACCCAAAACGAACATAGATCCATTATTTCCGAACATGAGATGGAATATATGTCACAGCAACATACCTTCCAGATTTATAAGCCATCCAAGGAGATAGATTAATTTTGCCAACTTTAACTCAAAGCTATTAACTAATCATAAACAACCTAAGAGTCTTATCCTGGTCCCAATGAGGAATCGCCCTACTAAACAAGATAAACGCTTCAGTGACAACGTCACATACCAATCTACTCACAAATAATTCATGAAAGAGGCTCCAGGAATATCAACATCAACCAACCAATCTTTCAGAAGAAAACCCCAATTGGTATACAAGAAGAAAAAGAACGTCCACATCAGGGTAAGCCACTTATTACTCCTATCAATCTTATATTGTGAAACTCCTTATGACCTATCTTCCAAAAACTGATAGCCTACCTCACCATAGAACAAAACCAAAGCAAACAGCTGAACATGTACCTCCTCTCTCCCTTCATTGCATACGCTTCAACATCTTTTTAACACTTAATTCTACAAGTTCATCTAACAAAAACAAATAAAATGTAACAATAAGAGTGCAAGGCTGCAAACTTTATTCCCATTTAACTTACAAAACCCTAAAAATCCTCCGCGTCAAGGCATTTATGATTGTATCCACTATTCTTAGTCAGACCATACCCAGAAACATTCTCAACCAATCAAACACACCGATGAGACTGGCCACTTCAATAAGTGAAGATTCATCCAACACTCTACAAACACTCCTCTCAAACTATGTCACATGGATCTTTTTTATGTATAAAATACCCCTGTCGGACAGTCAATGGGCTGATAAAGGTGTGGAAACCATGTTTGACAAATTTGTTGGACATTTACCAAGCAAGCATATTTTTCAATTCGAACTAACATTGACTATTCATGGAACTCCACCACTATGCATGAAAATCCCCCAACTTACTTTGTAAACACTATATATCCGAGAGAATAAAAAACATAAACTAAGAATTTTGGATATTTTGGTGTATCCCTGTGTCCTTGGAATGAAAATTGACTGATCCTGCCCACTTAGACACATACACAAACCTAATACCCGTACCCGAGTTCATGTAACGTGGCTGTCAACAAATCAGCACCTAGTTTCAAGGGAAGGGAGTAAATCTGCCTAATAAATTCACCAAGCATCAAATTCCATCTTTGTCAAGCAAGGGACTTGGCCAGGCGGTTGGGCATTCATACTTTAGCTGATGAGTTTAATCTCCCCCTCCTCCCTTTCCCCTCACCCTTTGGTTAGGCCAAAGTATGTATTTTCAAAAGAAGAAACTCAACTTTTTCATAACTCATCAAATCGGCGTCTCAACACTCATGAAAAATAGGCACAGAACATACAATTAAAGTAGCACAACGTAGATTCAAACCCATCGGACCATTAACAAACAAGTAATTCCTATTTCGCATTAATGCAAAGAATCAAAGCACAATCATCAATCGGCAAAAACGATTACAATCACAAACGCAAATCGATAGACATGTACGTAAGTGAATGCATATACACTAGCGGAGATTGAACTTTCTTTTCCTTTCTCGTTCTTTAATCGGCAATGAAGAATTAAACACAGTTTCTTCATTACTTGTATATACATATATACATGCATATACAGAAGAGGCGATTGAGAGAAGTTGAGAGGAGATTACGATACCTTGCCAGAGATTCTAGAGCGAGACGAAGAGAGGTTTATCTCTGGTTCGTATGCTGTCGTCCAGCGGCAACGAGAGGGTTTCATATGAGCGCTTTCGTTTTTATAGGGTCCTCGAGAACGGAATTTTACGTAATAACCCCTCCCCTGCCCATCATATCAAACTCATCGTTGGATATGAACCGCAGCCTCACAGGGGCTTGGTGCTAGGGCCGAGAATTTATAACACGATAACACGATCCGAACATAATATGAAGTTAGCGAGTTATTGTTGAGTATTTCTGACACGAAACACGTATATGACATGACCCAAAAACACGATTATTAAATAGGTTAGGTTCGGGTTCAACTCACATAACTCGAGAATGACATGAATTAACTTGTTCGTCTATTCGTGTCGATACAGTAACCCGTGAAATGACACGAATTAACCCGCATAACCTGAGAATTAACCAGCATAACCCGAGAATGACACGAATCAATCGTATCAATTCGTGTCGTGTTCGGGTCAAATTTGTCTAAATAGGTCGTTTACAAGTTAATCGTGTCAATTCGTGTCGTGTTCGGGTTGACGCGATTATTAGAAAGTCGGGTTAGGGTTCAATTTTTCGACACAATTAGTATAGCAAGTGATTTCGACACGAGCCCGATTTGACACGAATCCGATTCAATACGACACGAACACAACACAACTCAACCCGACACTCATCCCTACTTTGTACCACTACACAATTAATAGGCACGCAGGCCCGTAATTGTGAGAGATTGTGTTTGGCATGACTCAATCTTTTTCATAACTGCAGTTCAAAAAGAATCTTTTTCATAGCTACGAGGGTTATTATTGATGTTTAGTACATTTTAATTTAATCTTTTGTACCATCTTTTAAAAACAATCAACGACTATTGTTTTCTCTTCTTTATTCTTTTTATTTTTACTAGATTTAGTGTTGTGGTTTAATAACTTTCTTTCTCATTTGATAAAATTTAATGTTAATTTTATCAAAATTTAATAAAATCAAGTGGAAAATTGGGCCTTAAAAAAATGCATGTCCGTGAGGTTGTGTTTGGCATGACTCAATTTTTCACAATTCAGGGGTTATTATTGATGTTCAATAAATTATTT
Organism: Gaultheria prostrata; assembly: GCA_036023075.1. Taxonomy (NCBI): domain Eukaryota; kingdom Viridiplantae; phylum Streptophyta; class Magnoliopsida; order Ericales; family Ericaceae; genus Gaultheria; species Gaultheria prostrata. The sequence goes on from JAXBDA010006566.1 coordinate 18,158, forward strand.
GTAATTCTAGGTAAAACATTCACGAAATAATCGTTCTTCTAGACAAGAAGAATTGAAAATGTACAAAATTATGGATCCAGAATTCTAAAAAATCTTGATAAAATGATCATAAAGACATTAAAGACGGTGGAAGTTTATAATATCTTTCAGAATCTCTCTTTCTTTTGGCTTTTGAGATTTTTATCATAATTTTTTAATTTTCTAGATCCATACTTTATGATGAATGATCGATTCAATTTGACAACAACCCCACAAAAAAATTCATCATAAAAATAGTGACAATAATATTTAAAACTTTTGACCTTACCAATGCGTATCTCGTTGGGAGCCTCTAAAGGCACACCAAGCTTGTCATTCCTTACTATACTTAGACCTTATTCTGCTAACTTAAAAAAATAAAAAAATATCAATTTATTCCTAAAATCGAGACAGTCACTCTCTCATAATACATCACATAAAAAGTCGTGAAAAGCCAAAAAATCAAAAAATTCTCTTAGCGGAATACCCCCTTGCTATATATAAAGCGTGAGTGAGAGGAAAGCGTGAGTGAGAGGACGAAACTTTCGTCCTTCGTCCATGTCAAAATGACACTTTTGCCCCTTGGTCAACATGCTGGTTAATGCTGCTGCTGGGTTTACTTTTGATTGTTGTTTTCCGGTTCAGGCTGGTCCTTTCATAGAAGTCCAAACCTCTTATTTTGATGTAAGCAGTTTCCACGTGTCTGCCAAATGGGCTCCAGCAATGAATGATTTATAATTAATCTTTTACTATTTTGAAAATAAAAAGTCCCTTGTAAATAATTTATATGTACTTATTTTAAATATGTTTGGCTGGGTTCCGAAAAACAGATCCACTTATTCTCTGACTTCAACACAAAATTTTAATTGCTATTTTTCGTGTACCATAACAATAATTATGTAACACCATCCAAATTGTAACAATATTGGTGAATCTGAAAATTAAAATAAATTTCACTATGGACAAAATAAAATGAAGTTAAATTTCACTTAAAAACCTCTATATATATATATAGTAGGCTTTTAAGATGTCTAGAACAAAGGTTGTATACTTTTTTTTGTTGATCACTATTCGGTTTAGTAGACCGACTAATTTGGGAGATTAATCTCATTCAAAGCAAGAGACTTCATTACCCGTTCAAGTGCCACTAACTTAAGAATTTTTTGGTTTTGTCTTTATTCATTTAGATTACAAAAATATACCCCGAGTATGAATAATATATTAAAGGGGAAAAGCCAAAACAAAAAAAAAATGGTTTTCAAAAATTTGATGCTTCAATATCAACTGCTAAATGCTTTGCACTTTGACCTGTACGAAAATGCACATTGCTTGATGATAGCGTAATTCAAATGTGGTGGGATATTCATAAATGGCCAATACCATTGTTATGTTTACTTTGTACATATTAAGTGTCTAAAATTAAAATGGTTGCCAAATATGTGTGTTTTAGCTTTCGATCTAGCTAGCAAAATACAAAACAGGAATAGAATTTTATTTTAGGAGGTGACAAGTTTTGAAGTTCCAGATAAACAAAACCTTTTATAAATGTCGATGTAGGGTAAGTATTTTATTTAGTTTATTGGCCCTGCATATGATTATTATTTGTCTATGTCTAACATTTTCTAATTTCGAATCTAATTTTGATAGTATGATTTATTATCAAGTCTAGATATTGAGATTTTGTATAAAGTGGTATAAAAGAAGGAAGCAGAGAAAATTATATGCTGAGGAAGTGTGGTAAAAAAAATGGTGGAATGAAGTAGAAAACATAGTGAAATGTATGCAAGGTCAACTCAAAGTCTTAGGGAAAATATTCATCTTTCTTGGCAAAGTGATAACCCAATAGTCTCAGTTTGTTAACTCAAGGAGTATGTTCAAGGCTAACACAGTGTGACAACTTCAAAAACCTATATCTTACGGTGTAATTAAAAAAGATTCACACATATTTAAATACAACGTGCCTATTTACTACCTTGCGGCATGTGAGCAATTGCACGCGACGGGTACCTATTGATCGTGTCAAAATCAAGATAAATATAACCCATAAAATGAGTAAAATGGATTTAGTAGTAAAGTGGGAGTACGGGTGTCGATCCACAGGGACTAGGAATTACTTTTAACTTAAAATTGATTTTCGAAGTAATTGAAAGGTGAGAGTTTCGTGATTTTAA
>JAXBDA010006567.1:0-20344 GCA_036023075.1 Gaultheria prostrata
TATATATATTTTTGCATTTATCTTTTATAATAAATTTATTAAAAGTACTCTTAAAAAGTTATAGGGCGCAATATTGGGAGTTTGTTTCGGGCCCCTAAATCATCTCTTGCATTTTTGTAATATTTTTTTATAATTTAATATTAAGTGGGCAACCAAACTAGTGCTTGGACTGGGGCAACCCAAACATCAGGGCCGGCCCTGGCCGCAATGCGTCCGGGCTTATCCGGTCCATCGCGGTCCACGCTCATGGTTCTCCCAAGTACTTCTCGACCGCCACCGTTCGTACCATCGCAACCGAATCGGCTTCGGCCCGGATTCTAAACGGTTTAGGCGGGATCTTCCATGTGGTCAATCCGGGAAAGGTTTCGAAGCGGGCAGCGGTGACATGGATAAGGTTGCCGGTGATGGGGGCAAGGAGCGTGTCTACGGGGGCTTTGGATGCCAAGGAGCAGAAGAAGGTGGAGATTGGATTGGGCGGTGGCGGTAGTGATGATAAGGCGATCGTGAGTTATTGGGGGATTTCGCCGGGAAAGGTCACCAAGGAGGATGGTAGCGAGTGGCGATGGACCTGCTTTAGGGTAAGATATATCTCAATGAGCAATTTTACGAACACAACTTTGTCTAGAGCTGTTCGATGCACTGTGTGTCTATGTACATCAAATAGCTCCGGATATAATTGTGTCAAAAGTTGTGTTTCTAGACTTTGAGTCTCCGAACTTGAGTGGTGTCCCAGTTGGTAGGGAACCGATACTCGGTTCATGAGGTGTGGGGTTCGAGCCCCACCCCCATAGTCCCACAAGAGTGTGGTGGCTTCCCCCTTCCCCTTACTCAAAAAAAAAAAAAGACTTTGTGTCTCCAATTAGTTTGGATACAATGACAGATCCAGAATCATAAACTTGAAAATATTTATAGAATTTAGAGATGAGTTTTCAAAGGCACTAATTTCACGTGCAATCAACACATAAATTTTAATATGCTATCAAGACCCTAAAATGACATGGCTAGCAATTTTTTTGGTAAAAAGAACATGGCTAGCAATTAAATCAGGGATCGAAGTTCCAAAATTAGAAAAAAGACAACTTAATCGATTTTGTCTAGAACTGAGCAAGCAACGATTGACCATGGATCTGTGATCAACACAAAGAGTCTTTTTAATAGAGAAATTTAAACACTAAGGAGTAGTTTTTGGTACGTTTCATACTTTTCTTTTTTTGGTACGTTGGAAATATGGTACGTTTCATGCTTAGAGCAAATCCAATGCTAGTTGCAAAATGGCTATAGCCATTGCCATATTTTGGCACCAAAAAATAAATTTTTGTTGTTTGGTGCTAAAACAGAACTCAGTCTCGATCTCTTGTGGTTGGTTCTATTTGAGAACCAAACAATTTCAAATTTAACTAATTTTCTCTCTACCTCACTTTTCACTACTTTTTCAATCTCAATTCAACTATCTACGTTATTCTCAATCCCGTTGTGATATAATATTTTAACCTTCATTCCCAACCAATTTTTCAACCCCCATTCTACCTAATTTTTAGGATATTTTTCAATGCACTATTCTCAACCCTCATTCTACCTAATTTTTTGGATATTTTTCAATCTACCATTCTCAACCCCTGTGGTACCTAATTTTTTAGATATTTTGTCATCCACCGTTTTCACCCTCCGTTCAACCCAACTTTTCAAATATTTTTTGCATCTTCCTTTCTCAACCACCATTCAACTCTTCAACCCCCATCGACCTATGTGTCTCTCCATCCAACACTGATCTCTCTCTCGCTCTCTCTCAAACACTCTCTTTCTTTCCATTTCTATCTACGACAAACCCTCGTTTTCAGTGAACAACCATCATCAGAATCACAACAGTGATGGCAACAAAGGAACCACCACCGGTTGTCTTTGTTGGAAGGTAGATGGCTACGATCAAACCCACCATCGCCAGTGTCTTCGTCTTCATTGGTCATGGCAATGTTCCGACAGGTTTTTATTTTCTTGCCACTTTCAGGTATGTTGATGTCCAATTTTTTGGTAATTTGCAGTTGGGATTGTGAGCTGCCCTTGGTTCTAAATATAGAACCAACTATAGCTTTGTGCCATTTTAGAACCGGTTTTGGCACTGCACTGGATTCCAAAGGATTCCAGATTTTGCATTTGGTTCCATATTTTGATTATAGAACTGAATTTGACTCTTGCATTGGATTTGCTCTTACAAGAGTTAAAAGTTTGATAATTTCAAAGTTAAATCTGAGGGGGCTCATATGACCCTCTTAGTCTCGACGTGGTCGTGGATCCAGTCGTCTATCATATAGGATCGTGTTTAGCAAAAGTACTAATGTCTCGTTACATTGAGTGGATTCTTGGATTTTTTTTAAAAAAATTTATTGGGTTTTTATTTTTTATTCTTTTCACATATATCAATTAATTTTTTTTTTAAAAAAATCAAGTTTTACAGAACATGCCCTAATAGATATAAAACCCTCACATACCATGACATTGTAAATATTTTAACTAAACACTACCCTCCTTCCAAAATGATAGTCGATGAGATCTTCAATTTGGTGCGAAAAAACTTGGAAAATTATGTACTGAAATAATTTATTTTTTAATTCAAAATTGCATGTTTTTTTTAGAAGGGAACTATCATTTTGTAATGGAGGGAGTACAACATGTAGGGTCGCCTTGAATATGTGATGCAATCTGATGATGCTCGTATCCGAATCCATAATTTTGATGAATTTCGTATCAATATTGAGGTGTGTGTGTTTTTTTTTCTCTGTCTGTTGTGGATTGGAAATTAGCCATGGGAGACGTACAAGGCAGATGTGGAAATAGATCTGAAGAAGCACCATGTGCCTGTAACGTTGTTGGACAAAGTTGCATTTTGGACTGTCAAGTCTCTCAGATACCCTACAGATCTATTGTTTCAGGTAACTGATAAATAGTACTAACTGTTAATTAAAGTTCGAATATTCTTTATTCGATTAATGATACTTTGTTCACCACATTTTGGTACCATATGTGATCGGTACCGCCATGCAATGTCTTATAAATTCAAATGGCCGTGACATGGCTTAGCGTGAGGAATCGGTGGCACCAATTAAGAGTTAGTTCCACAAAACTAACTTATTTTAAAAATTGACTTATTGCGCTTTACGTGACAGGTCATTCTCTCAAGCTACATCAACTCAATTTCACTCAATGAGCCAGTTGCTAATAAGTTAGTTTTCGGCTTTTCATCAAGTTTTAGTCATGAGAATAACTTCTTTCCACTGACAGTTAGTTTTCGGCTTTTCATCAAGTTTTAGTCATGAGAATAAATTCTTTCCACTAGTAGTGGAAACAGTGGGTTTTTCGCCGCCCCCCAATGTGGATCCCACCATGCATTTATTGTTATAATCCGAACTGTTCATCTTGTAGGGTCCACAATGTAGTATATCCACGCAAAAAATCAGTTTGATTGGATATGAAGAGATCTATCAAAAGTTGAATTTTAGTTGACAAAATGGATGGTCTAATCCTGTCAAGTTAAACTTTCCGTGACTATCTGTTTTATAAACCAAAATGTAATAATTTGATACACCTACTGATGTCCGATGAAGCTAATTTCCGGAATGAGAATACTAGTCTGCGGGTCCTACAAGATGAATGATTCAGATCACTTATTAACGCATCGTGGGGCATAATATGATGGTGGTGGAAAACCTATAATTTTTGCCGCCGGCAGAAGGAATCTAATCTCGTCAGTCATCACTATAAATAGATTTTTCATAAAATAGGATCAATGGTACCTTTCGGCGTCGAATTTGGCTTTTATCTCTTGAGAGTTTATTGGAACTTATGTTATGTTTGGATGTACCATAATCTTGAGCAGTAATGTGAATTTAACTACCAGGAATTCATTTCCTAGTAATAAATACTTCAAGTAATTTCACTCAAGTGTTTGGATTAAATTACAATCTTGAAAATTGTTAGAGTCAATATTATTTTTATAGAGAGAGCAAAAAATCTCTGATGGGTAAGGGAGGAACCGATTCCCACTTAACTTGAGAATGTGATTAATCTTGTTAAATATGCGATCAACGAGACGACAGAATCATAGAGATATGACATCACATTTTCATTCTTGGTTAAGATTACTGTCATCAAAATTGAGGGGTGAAAAAACCATCTTCCACTGTTACGAGCATTCTACTTTCTACTTTATGGAACAGAGGAGATACGGGTGTCGAGCAATGATGCTGGAAACTGTGGCGGCGGTCCCGGCATGGTGGCAGGAATGCTCCTCCACTGCAAATCCCTCCGGGGGTTCGAGCACAGCGGCGGGTGGATCAAGGCCTTGCTAGAAGAAGCCGAAAACGAGCGGATGCACCTCATGACATTTATGGAAGTGGCCAAGCCCAAGTGGTACGAGCGTGCCTTAGTTATCACAGTCCAAGGCGTTTTCTTCAATGCCTACTTCTTGGGCTATCTTGTTTCGCCGAAATTCGCTCACCGGGTTACCGGGTACTTGGAGGAAGAGGCCATTCATTCTTACACCGAGTTTCTGAAGGAGTTGGATGAGGGTAGGATTGAGAACGTGCCCGCTCCGGCTATCGCGGTGGATTACTGGAGGCTGCCACAGGATGCCACGCTCCGTGATGTGGTGGTGGTCGTGAGGACAGATGAGGCTCACCACCGCGATGTTAACCACTTTGCTTCGGTAATGATCTTTTCCCATTATATTGATACAAGTAACTAAGTACCTAGGCACTAGATTTTCGATTTCGGAGTGAAAATGATTTTCCAGATTTTGAAAGCATCTTTTTAAGGTTTTTTTCAATGGGCACATAAATAAATCACGCCCAGTTAATGGGTGTCTGAGAATGAGAATATTGAGGACAAGCCTAATCTTTAGTAATAATACACAAAGTGGCTGTGCTCCGACTCAAACCCATGACCTTAAGGTTTTTGGGCTGAGTCTTTACCACTACACCGCCGGCCGTAAAAAAATGGGCACATCTTCTTTTTCTTTTTTTAAATCCAGAAAAAGTGAAAATATGAAAACTATTTTCATTTTATTTAATTAGTTCTTATTGTTTTCCATGTCTCAATTGCATGGTAAATTTTGATGTTCATTGGAATGAATTGCAGGACATTCACTACCAAGGACATGAGCTGAAGGAATCCCCTGCCCCACTTGGGTATCACTGAAGGATCAGAAATCTGGTTGATGATTTACTTATATAATGACTTATGGTACTATTAAACTGAACATATTTTCATGTGACTTTTGTTCTGTTTTTGGAGTTCAGATGTTTTTGTTGAATTTATATAAGCTATGTACCAACCTCCTTGTGCGCGCGTGCGTGTCTGTTTTTCTGTGTGGGTTAGTATGTTTGCCTTGGCGTTGTGAAGGGAAACACAAGTCACAAGTAATTGGAAGCATGAAGACAACAAAAGTAAAAAGATCTATGTTTATTACTAGAGATTGAGATAGCACCAAGTGTTCTAAAACAAGTTCCTGGGGTTTGTTTTCTGAAATCCCAAACGCAGCCTAAGCGGTTAGATGAATGACTGTCTGTTGATGAAATACGAGATTTCCTTCTCTTTATCATTATCTGTCAATTGGCTAAAACACTAGAAACGGTGACTACCCGAGCTAATGATAGAGGCAAGAACGCTACTTATACATAAGCCGAATTAGCCTGTTAACGGCATTCTCATGCTTTGTATATGGGTTGATTATGCACCCTAAGGATCCTTGCAGTGAAGGTTAAAACCATGGAGGAATCACGAGCCAACGAGAGTTGAAGACATTTTCTCCCTATTCCTTCTTTCACCGTGTTATCTTCTTATCTTATCTTTTACTTTCCTCGATAATTCACGAGCCAAACACAGCTTTACTGGGACAAGTTATAGAAGAAGTAGAGCAGCATGGCTAGCAACACAAGTCCCCATTTGTTTCCATCTCCATGATACACCAAGCCAGAAAGATACCAACTTGAGTTTGGAAACCAAGTACTGAAAACGACCGGGCAGATGTGCCTTGGTGAAAATATTGGCAGTCTGATCAGGAGAGGAAATCAAAAGAAGTCGAACTGTTCTACTTGCAATATGTTGACGGATAAAGTGACAATCAATCACGCTCCTTGTTCGTTTAGTAGTTTTAGTTTAGTTTAGTTTTGAAGATAAGGGTAATAAGTGGAGAGAGAATAGGGGTAATAATTGAAAAGAGGAGTAATGAGTAGAGAGAGATAGAGAGAGAAATGAGAGTAATAATTGAATATAGAGGTAATAATTGGAGAGAAAATAGGGTAATCATTACAAAACAAAACTAAAACTAAAACTAAACTATGAAACGAACAAAGCCGCTATGTTTGGTGCGTCCATGGAAAACGTTGTCATGAGCGATTTGAATGGCACTTCGGTTTTCACAATAGGGAAAAGTTGGACCGGAGTGTGAGATTCCCATATCTCCAAGTAACCACTGTGACCAAAGAAGTTCCTATGTGGGATCGGCAAGAGCACATATTTAGCTTCAATACTGGATCGAGAGTGACAGTTTGTTTATTACTTTCAGCATTTCGTGTTATGCCAGATGTACACGTTAATTCTTTTGTGATGGTAACAAATGCCAATTGAAAAAAAGAAATTCCTTTCTTGAAAACGAGAATTATTTTTTCCCTATAAATGCTGATAATATAATAAGAGTTCTGCCCAAAACAAAATTTTCATGTGCTGGACCGAGAATATCGGAGCTTAAAACATTAGTGTTTCCAAAAGTTAACGAGTGCAAACCCTTGCATCTTCGTAAATTCTGCCTGGTCGACAAAAATAGCCCTTGCTTGGGGCGCAGTGGATGTCTTTTGAGCACACGCACAACCCTTCCAGAGCACACCCCTCCCTCACTATGGTTACCCCATCTCTCAATCCAAGGACTTTGTCCGTCCAGTTGCTGGAGAATAGCCCTAGTGGATCATACATTTCTTTTACCTTCAAAAACTCCTCAGCATTTCCATATTTCTTGATTACTCCCTCAAATGCAACATTCCGATTCTTGCCCCAGTGGGGCAGTCCTCCATACTTGAACAAGCCAATCTGTTCAACCTCCTCTAGTATGTCTTCGTAAAGCCTAGGGCTCATGGGGTCCTTGCTCCGATAATAACTGATGTCGAAGTCAACGGCATCTTCTTGTTTGCCCAGATAAGCAGTTGATGCCTTAACGTACCGCATAAGAATGCCGTTATAAAGATCTACACCACACAAAGCTTTAGGCACCAGCTCAACTAGCTTCTGCAAGTCCTGAATGAAGCTTTTGACTTTGGACATACTGATGCTGAATGTAGTTTGGTGAAAGAAGAGTCCCTTAACTCTAGGGTCCCATGAGCAGACTTCAAATAGTTCATCATTAAGGCTTTCAAGGCAAGTTCCTGAGGCTTGGAGACGGTTGTGATATCCGACGACTGGGTACCCCGTAAAGACAATACCTGATAATTTAGGAATGAATCAATTTTGGAGTTGAAAATGACTAGTATTTTCTAAGATTAGTTTCATTCACGTCACCCTAGGCGGGCTAAATACATCTCCTTAGCAACAAGAGCAATGCACAAATGAGGGGTTGATGCACTGCAGAAAATTCAGACTTGGTTGGAGAAGGCCTAGCTTTGAGCTCCATGGCCCCTTATTGGGGCGAAATATACTTCCAACACCACCCACACGTGGTGGGACTTTTGGTTTAGGACCCAATATAGGTGCGGTGGAGTCCTTTATAGACAATGGTGTAGTTTGGCGGGACAATACTCCATAGCAGAGGTGACGGAGTATCATACCTGCACTTTCATTTGTTGAACTAAAAAAGAACGCGAGCAATGCTGTGGTGACCAGACCATGTGATATGTCAGCATTGCATTGATAGAATGTGCTTCCCTACATGACAAATGGGGCACATTTTATCAATATATTGGTGACACATCCATGGTATTCAAAATGTATAACAACAAATAGGTCTAGAAATTTTCAGTTGTATAGGATGGCGTACTTTAGGTACTTATGCTTTCGAAGGAGATGCGTAATTCTTTTGATGTCTTCAATGTTGTTTCCAAATTAAGTCTTAACAAGGAAAATGCGGAAAACAAGCTTTAACATGTTATCAAATTAAGTAGCCAAATACATGCAGATGTATCAAAACTCAAAAGCTCATTTGGAGTTCTTTTGGGGAAAACAATATAGCGGAACCAAACTTCCCCTTAGGTTCGGGTTTTAAGGCACCGCGAAAAGAAAAGGAAAGATAGGAAAATATGCATTTCCAGCAAGGTCTTTTTCCTTGTTTGATTATCATGTTGAAAATGAACAGGAATAAGGAATTTCAGGTTCTTTTTCCTCCTTTTCCCTTTCCCTTTCCCTATGAAATCCAAGATATAAATATAGCAAGGCGTATTGCATCCGCCATGCTAATAGAATGGAGCAATCACCATGGTTTAAATGTAATTATCAGTTCTGGATGCTATCTATTTTCCTCAGCTTGACATAATTTGACATAGGTTTGAAATGAATTACCATCATTTGTCAGCCCATAGGCACTGGTAATGAGAGCCGAGGTAATAAGTTTTGCATTGGTGCACATCCCATCAGCATCTCCTCTCATTTCTTGATTTTCCTCTGTCCATCAACCAACATGGGTTATCAACATTATCCAACAGTACTACATATATGTTATTTAGAGCAGCCATAGCCCATAAGCTAACCTGTAGTTCTTACGATTGCTAGTTCGGTTGAAAGAGTGGAGCGGAATCCGGTGAAGTCATTAAGACCATTGCCTAAGACATTGGAGGAGACTCGGTCATCAATCCGATACACTACCTTTTCCTGACTTGGATACCATGTCATGTCTGCAAACTCGTGTTGGTATCCGAATCTTGTCACTTGATCTCCCAAGTCCAAATCATTCTGCACTGAGAACGTGATAGATCGCTTAAAGAGTGGTTGCAGCCTTAGAGTAACCTGTAACATTAGTGCTTGGGCTCAGCTGTTATATTGTACAACACACACACGCGTAATATTGCACAACGCAACATTGAAATTCAGTCAGTTATTCAGCCAAAGGTTTCGTTTGTTGGAGTCGAAATCTTGAAATCCTTTCACCTATTGCGTTTGACTTGATGTTACTGCGTCTTTTGAAACAAGGGTGGAGCCTTTAAGGGGGCGAGGTGGCACATGCCACCCCCAGGTCCCCCCACCTCCCACCAAAAAATCCATTGTTTTACTTCACAACCTCCCAATAATTTTAATGAGTATTGCTTGAAAATTGTTGAATTTTTTAGGAGGCTAAAGTTTCCTTTATTATGTTTGTTTCATACAAACAAAGATGATGATTTTGTTTCATTGATGTAAATACACACATTCCTTATTTAGTTAAACACAATCTTTCTTTTATTTGTCTTGAGCGTGAGAGAGGGCTTTCATAACAATTTCATTCGGTTGACCGGGTAACGACAAATTGGACCAATAAGCCGGATCGATTTCTTTTACGAATTAACACATTGAACACAAACCTAAAATCAATTGACCAAACGATACCTGTGAGATAACACCAAGGACTCCCAGGGAGACTCTAGCTGCGTACAGGTCAGGATCACCACTCACAATGGTCCGAACCTTACCATATCCTTCCTCAGGTCCAGCAGGAGTGACGATCCGAATTTGAGTCACGTAGTCGTGAACAGCACTCCCCTCACCCAACAAGGTGCTACCATGTGCGCCAGTTCCCAGCATGCCACCAACGGTTAAGCCCCACCAATAGGGTACATAGGGCAGAGCCAACCCCGCATTGGCTACCTCGTTGATCACTTGTCTCAATGTCACTCCGCTCTCCACACTTACCGTCATTCTCACCTGATCTATCTCTAACGTCTGGTTGAGAAACTTGGTGCTTATAAGAAGCCCCTCGTCGCCATCTGGACAGACCAGCTTTGGGATGCTGTGAGAGAAACGAGTCGCTACTTTCATTTTCCTTTTTGCCATTGTTGCCATTGCTACTACTGAGATGAGCTCTTCTTCTGTTGTGGGGTAAGCAACCTCGGCTGCCCGGCACACACTTCGGTCAGGGAAGGCTCCATAGGAATTGGTGATGGTGCAATTTGTGTTTCTAGATAAACAGGTGATGGGATCTTCCGGAGGACTGGAATTCCCCTTAGAGAACAATATGGTGGTGAATATTAACAACAGAAATAGATGAAGCATAGTGTTTGAGATTTTGGCTGCAGCTAATAGTGGAGCTTATGGTTGATCGGAGATTTTGGCGTGGCCAGCTTGTGGTTATTGGTAATAAGACATGTAAATAATTGTTGTTGAGTATTTGGACAAATCGTATCTATTATGGTGATTGAAAAACTTGGGTGCGTGGTGCCCGAGCACGCATCTCGATCCTCCAAAAGTGTTTATATCTCGGCTGCAGTTATTTTATATCTTCCTCAACGTACATGCAAGAACGAGGAATAAACAAAATCCTAGATCTGATGCCACCACTAAAATAGAACGCAATGCACTGGTGTACGTCAGCGTCAAGGACAAAATCAAATGGGCAGTGGACAGAGAGAATCAAATGGCCGGCCGGGGAAGTAATATTGCTGCAAGAAATCTGCCTACCCACTTGCAGAAATAGGGACAGATTACTCCATAGTAAACCCATGTCAAAAGATTAGGGATCACAGTGGATCGATTTGGTTCGGGTATTGCCATATCCAACCCCATTACCCCAAACTAGATGAGTACCCAGAACCGAACCGAACCGAAATCCGAACGGGTAGGGGAAATTGAAACCATAACTAAACCAATCGGGAATCGGTTCGGTTCGGGTACTCCCAGTTTAATTAGAAAACAAAATAAAAACAAAATAATTATGAATAAAATTTAAATATGAAAATCAGTCAAACTGAAATATGCTATGAAACGGTACAACTTCCAAAAAATTTGGACAACTTATTTTATGTCTAGAATTCTGATTTTTTAGTGCACCGAAAAATGATCAGAACTCGGATTTTTTGACATTTTCTATTTGATTAAGTTTAGTCAAACCATAATACCATTTGCACGCGCATCTTCTTTAGTCTTTATGATACTTCCTCCATCCGGATTTTCTTGGTCCGATTTGAGAATTCCAATTTTTTATTCATTATTTTTTGTATACTTTTTTCATACTTTACCGTTTAACTTTTGGAAATGAATAATTATTTTCGGATTTGAAAAAGTATGTCTGTGAACCAATAAATCCGGACGAAGGGAGTATAATACAATTTTCCATACTGTCTTTTATGTCTCTCAACCCCAGTTTGTGATACACGCGAGACATAAGATATATACAGATTTTTTTTCAATCATAAGGTATAAATTATACTGTACAAGAGGCCGAGGCACACGCATTGCGTATGCAAGTTAAATTTCGATAAAATATGCACACTAACTTCCGATTTATTGTTGTGTAGATTTTATCAAAATTGTGTAAATTATGAGAAAAATTGATTTACACATGCATCAAGTGTACCGTTGCCTCTAGTATATATCTATACCGTGTATAAAAGGGAGAGTTGGCTCAATTCAGTGCCTTGCCACTTTTGTCCAATTTTTCCGATTTTGTCCCCACCAAGCTCTCGATTTTGGCCCTTGTCAATTATTGTTTGCTTTGTGTTGGTATTTTTTGTTCTGCTCTCTTTTGTATGCTTTCGTATGGCATAAATGATTGTGTAGGGCTCATTCATACAAATAATCCAAGCTATCTAATAATTTGAAAGTAATTATTTACAAAATCACCTGAATTAAATAACTGTAAACAATCGATTTAATCTTCAAATCTTTCATTTAGAATGTAAGATCTGAATACTAAACTAATCTTGTAAAAAAGTTAATCGACCGTGTAGTTGGTATTCCCGTGATGTGAATCACAAATGTTAGAGGGCTCACCCAACTACTGGCAAGAACTCAATTCATATTCAAAGTCACGGACACGATATTTGTGCACGAGCCATACCACCTAGTGTAGTATATACGATAGAGAGAGTGATTTAGAGAGAGAGACTTGAATTGGGCAGTCGGTGTCGTCGAGTGAGAGAGCTCACGGAAAATGTTTTCCCAACTTAAAATCTGGAAATCAATTCCCCCTCAAATGGTTCATTCTCAACTAATTTTGGAAAATATTTTCCGGTGATTATATTTTTCCAACATACCAAGCACAGGAAATTGTTTTCCAAATGTAAAAGTTTATTTAGAAAATATTACTAATAGAAAGCAAAAGTGATTTTAACTTTTAATGCTTTTAGCACATGTGAGTTGACTTTTCAAATGCACAAAAACAGGAAATTTCACACTTAAAGTCAAAACAGTCCGTTCGGTGGCTAAGTCATAGAGTTAACTTTTCAAATGCTACCAACATGGCACCTCAACACACGTCATAAACCACAAATTTAAAAAAATAAGGAAATTATGGGTCTCTGCATTGAGTTTTCCGTTTTGCTTTTACTAACCCCAACTCACATTTGCTAAAAGCACCAAGGTGATAATTTTGCTTCAAACCCCTCTCTGTCCTTCAATACTCTCTCGGACTCTCCTTCAAATATGTACTGTATAATTTGTTTTCTGTCACCCAATGCTGCATATCTTCCACACATCCTCGTGGGGATTCTATGCACGCAAAATGAGTTGGCACATGAAGAGAGGACCTAATTTCATGTGGCCTCCTTCCTCCACAGTCGCCTTAATAATCGGCATGAAATTTGCAGATCTCCGCCTACCCATGTGATTTTGCAGTATCTCTCACCTATCCTTATTTATAATCTCAATAGTTGAGAATCCCTCTCTTTCGCCCTCTTAATTTGGCGCCTCTGCAAGTGGTGGCTAGCTCATGCGGTAGAGCTCTTCGATGCCTCACATTGCATTTCGGGATCGAGTCCCACCCCCCCTGCCCCCATATAATAGAATAGAAATAACAAATGGAAAAAATATATATATATTTGGCGCCTTTCGATTTAAACTTCTAACTTCACCCTGACTTCAGAATCAGGGCCGGCCCAGGCTTGGGCCTAGGGCACTTAAACAAGGGCCAATTTTTGGGCACTCCAACATATTTTAAAAATGGGCTAAACTAGAACTTTTTTTTTACCCAAATAAAAAAAGGAGAATTCTACCGTTAGCCTAATGGGCGGATGGTAAGGAAAACTCTTTCCGTGGAAGAGTTAACTTTTTCTGTGTCAGAGCCTTTAATCAGTGTAAAAAGTGAAAACTCTTCCGTGGAAGAGTTAACTTTTTCTGTGCCAGAGCCCTTAAAAGTGAATACTCTTTCGTGGAAGAGTTAACATCTTCTGTGTCAGAGCCTTTAATGAGTGTAAAAAGTGAAAACTCTTCTGTGGAAGAATTTACTTTATTGTTTGCCCAAGGGGCGGACGGTAGAAGGACTGATAAAAAAAGAGACCCAATATAAGTTACAAAAAGGCCTAAACTATTGTGGCCCAATATCAGTTAAAGGGCCTAAACTTGATAAAAAAAAAAAAGAATTTAGAAATTCGGATCGACTTTATTCCTAAAGAGTTGTCAATTGGAATACAGACCAAGGCGTGGAAGGTGAGCGAGAGAGAGAAGAGGAAGAACCGAAGAAGGAATTGCCGTCCGTCGTCAGTCGTTAAGAATTTTAGGTTACATTTTTTAGATTAGGCCTAGGGCACTCAAAACCCTTTGACCGGCCCTATTCAGAATCCAAATGTAACAATAATTCCGTTGATCATTAAAGTCTAAAGAAATAACTTCATGTACTCAAAACACAAATCAAAGCTTTCAATCCTATTAAAAAAAAAATTCTACTTGTAAAGTAGGGACAGAAGACGTAATTACGGATGCAATTACCAACAATTATTATTTTTGCCTCACCTCTAGAGATCAAGAATTAGAAATATACAGTGTTAGAAAAAATTTGGGTAACTTAATTGTCATCCCTTAGGATTACAATTATTATACATTGTCATCCCTTAGATTACATCCCAGAAGGGATGACAATGGAGAAGGCAATTGAGATTTTTCTAGTTATATTGGTGATACGATTCTTCCCAAATTTACATTTACAAAATGAAAATATTAATATCTAGATGTTGACAATTAAAATACCGTGATTCACTAAAATTCTGCAAATTAATGGAGAACATCTCGTTGTGCACAAGGAAAAAAATGGAGAACCTCACCAATTGCTGAGTAAATATTAAATTGTACCACTTGGTGTCGCGCCCGGGATTTGACCCATGGGTTTTGAAAAACGGTTTATGGTCAAGTGATTTAAGTGACGTGGTTTTGCAAAAACACGAGTTTTATAGCACTTTAGAAGTTATCAATGACATGTAAGTATTTGTTTCATTTATTTCTTACTGTTTTGGCTCATGATTCTTTCACTCCAAATTAATTCACTTTATCTTTTCTTTTTTTTATTGTTAACATATAATTTTGTTACTATATAGGGTGGCTTGGACCATTTGTTAACATATAATTTTGTTACTATATAGGGTGGCTTGGACCATTTGTTAACATATAATTTTGTTACTTGTATATAGGGTGGCTAGGATCATTTGTTAATATATAATTTTTTTTCATTCTCTAACGCTACATCAACTCAATTTTACTCAATGTGCCAGTTGCTAATAAGTCAGTTTGTGGCTTTTCATCAAGTTTTAGTCATCAGTCGCCACTATAAATAGGTTTTTCATAAATATGTATGATCAATGGTACCTTTCACCCTTACAAAAATTATTTCTAATCTACCCGAAATAACTCGAAAATCACCATGGAGATCTTTTGATAGTATCGAATTTGGATTTTATTTCTCGAGGGTTTATTTGAACTTATGCCATGTTTGGATCTACCGTAATCTTGAGCAGTAATGTGAATTTGATTACCAGGAATTCATTTCCTAGTAATCAATACTTCTAGTAGTAATTTCACTCAAAGTATTTGGATTAAATTACAATCTTGGCCAAAAAATATTGATTTTGAAAATTATTAGAGACCGTTTTTTTATAGAGAGCAAAAAAATCTCGGATTATCATGGTAGGGGAGGGAACCGATTCCCACTTAACATTAACATGAGTGTGATTAATCTTGTTAAATTTGCGATCAAAGAGACGACAGAATCATAGAGATATGACATCACATTTCCATTCTTGGTTAAGATTACTGTCATCAATGAGCACTAAACTTTCACCTTTATGGAACAGAGGAGATATGCATGGGTGTCGAGCAATGATGCTGGAAACTGTGGCGGCGGTCCCCGGCATGGTGGCAGGAATGCTTCTCCACTGCAAATCCCTCCGGCGATTCGAGCACAGCGGCGGGTGGATCAAGGCGAAAACGAGTGAATGCACCTCATGACATTTATGGAAGTAGCCAAGCCCCAGTGGTACGAGCGTGCCTTAGTTATCACAGTCCAAGGCGTTTTCTTCAACGTATACTTCTTGGGTTATCTTGTTTCGCCGAAATTCGCTCACCGGTTTACTGGGTACTTGGAGGAAGAGGCCGTTTATTCTTACACCGAGTTCAAGGAGTTGGACGCGGGTAGGATTGAGAACGTGCCCGCTCCGGCTATCGCGGTGGATTACTGGCAGCTGCCCCAGGATGCCACTCTCCGTGACGTGGTGGTGCTGTGGTGGTGGTGAGGGCAGATGAGGTTCACCACCGCGATGTTAACCACTTTGCTTCGGTAATGATCTTTCCCCATTATATTGATACAAGTAACAAAGTACGTAGGCACTAGATCTTCGATTTCGTAGTGAAAATGATTTTCCAGATTTTGAAAGCATCGATCTTTTCAAGGTTTTTTCAAAATAGGCTCATAAATAAATCACACCCAGTTAATGGGTGTCTACAACAACAATAACAGAACCCATCTAGTCCTCAATTATTGGGTATAGGCGGGGATGATTGGAGACAGACCTAACCTTCGGCAATATGCACAAATTGGCTGCTCTCAAAATACTACTAAAATAGTGACCTCCAAGAACCGAGAAGCTACATGGACGTTTTGCTGCAGAACCATACCCTCAAATCAAAGCTGAAAGGCATCAGGGAGAGCAGGCCTAGAGACCCAAATTAATTTCTGTGCTCATTACCATGATTTCTTCATTTATGATCCAGAGCATCTCACTAATAAGCACAAAAATTAATGGGTGTCTGAGAATGGGAATATTGAGGACAAGCCTAACCTTAGGTAGTAATACACAAAGTGGTTGTGTTCCGACTCGAACCCATGACCTTGAGGTTATTGGGCTGAGTCTTTACCAATGTACCATCGGCCGTAAGAAAAAAAAAAAAGGGCACATCTATTTTCTTCTTTTTAAAAAAAATCGGAAAAAGTGAAAATATGAAAGACTATTTTCATTTTATTTAATTAGTTCTTATCAATTGCATGGTAAATTTTGATGGTTCATTGGACGTGAGCTGAAGGAATCCCCTGCCCCACTTGGGTATCACTGAAGGATCAGAAATCTGGTTGATGATTTACTTATATAGTGACCTATGGTACTATTAAACTGAACATATTTTCATGAGACTTTTGTTCTGTTTTGGAATTCAGAGGTTTTGTTGAATTTATATAAGCTATGTACCAACCTCCTTGTACGCGCGCGCGCACGTGTCTATTTGTGTGCAGGTTAATATATTTACCTTGCCTTTGTGAATAGAAACACAAGTAATTGGATGCATGAAGACAACAAAAGTAAAAAGTTCTGTTTATTTCAAGAGATTGCGACAGCACCAAGTGTTTTAAAACAGGTTCTTGGGGTTTGTTTTCTGAAATCCCAAATGCAGCCTAATCGGTTAGACGAATGACTGTCTATTGATGAAATATGAGATTTCCTTCTCTTCATCATTATCTGTCAATTGGCTAAAACACCATAAACTGTGGCAGAGGCAAGAAAGCTACTTATATGTAAGCCGAAGCAGACTGTTAACGGCATTCTCATGCTTTGTATATGGGTTGATCATGCACCCTAAGGGTCCTTGCTGTGAAGGTGAAAACCATGGAGGAATCAAAAGGTTAGAGAATATCTCATTGATATGCGAAAGAGATATCATTAAAGGCAGGATTTGGATCATAGATATGAGAAAGGAGGCTGAAACACGGGAAGGCATTGCCAACGAGAATTGAAACATTTTCTCCCTATTCCTTCTTTCACCGTGTTATCTTCTTATCTTATCTTTTACTTTCCTCGATAATTCACGAGCCAAGCACAGCTTTACTGGGACAAGTTGTAGAAAAAGTAGAGCAGCATGGCTACCAACACAACTCCACAAGTGCCCGTTTGTTTCCATCTCCTTGATACACCAAGCTAGAAAGAATGAGGAAAATCACAAGTATCAGCGTTGATCCCCCTTCATATTCATTCATTTTCCCCTCATGACAAGTTCCTCTTCCGATATAATATGTCTGGAGAGAAGGGAAGATAACGCTGGCGAAGTAAATGGCGAATATCAAAACCAGAGGACCAAGAAGCATCTTATTACCCATGAAAGTTACAAGAACCAACGCGAGAGGAACGATGATGGTTTCGCTCAAGAAGTGAACCAAAAGCAGAACCAGAAGTGGAATGACTAGAACAAAATCCAGGGTTGCCTGCTCTGCATCGGATATTAAATAGACTCTGTTCATTAAGGAGCCGCCATGGATGACTAGGCCCAAGGTGAATACTATCAGAAATGGGATCACAGGAGATGGCCCGTGAGCCATTTCACCAGACCTTTTTCTTCTGAGATTGTTGGTTGGTATTAGTTGCAGCTGTCTATCTTGTACTCCTATGTATAGGTTTATGCTGTATCATGTTTGTTGTGATGATGCAGTAAAAAGTACCCGAAAATAAGGTTGTCGTAAACCCCGGAAAAGGAGAGTATTGATCATGGAAAATGAGTTCAGGAACCAAAACATTAAAGAAAAAAGTGCATTAAGCTGGGAATTCCGCCTTAAAGTCTGTTGATTTTGAATTCACTTACACAAAAGATGGTACGAGAGGACAGAAATGGATATGTATAACTCTGTTTGGCTTATGGATCAGCTGAGGGATTTGCTAACAGGATGGGAAAAGAAACAGAAATAAGGCTGCTTCTCAGCATAACCGACTAGGGTTACAGATTTTTAGGAACAGAAAATGTACAGAATGCAACGGAGGACCCACTTTTGGATCCCACACAAATGATCCATATCGTTCATTAATCTTAAAATAATTTTTTGAGTAGTCCCGCAAAAAATCAGCTCAACCCGATATTCGTAAAATGTTGATCTAATATTCCCCAGTTTCATATTCACAATGAAACTGAGAAATATTTGATCAACCACTTACACATATTGGATTGAGCTGATTTTTCATGGAACCACTCGAAAAAATTATTTTAATATTAATAAACAGTTTGAATCATTTATTTGGGATCTAAAAGTGGGCCCCATACAAGGTTTGTATATTTTCTGTACCCTTACGATTACGCTAACTTTAGCAACTTCATTATCTCATATTTATCTAATCTTTTCCTTTCCCACTATAATCTCTCTTCTAATCCATGATCCCAACTCAGACTATAGAAATGAGTTGAGAGCCCGAAGGTGTTTTCTTTTATTTGTTTGCGAAAGGAAAATGCAAGAAAATATAGGTACTTATCACAAAGTCAATTGTTTTCTAGGGTCATCAAAATTTAATTTCACTCCCTTCTCATTTTTTTTCCCTCAACAAATCCAAGAGCCCAAACATTAAAGTCAAGAACTATAGAACTCTTCACCGGCATCTCACGGAACTCATAGTAAAGAAACCAAGTTATTGACAAGTAGTTCCATTGCGGATTGGAAAGCACATTTCAAGTAAAAGCATGGTAACCCAGATTTAAGAGAATGATGTTCCAATTACAGGAAGACGCGATCTATTATTCTGGAACTGTGGAATTGCTATCGTTTTAGGCTTCTTATTACAGCGTTGTCGTCTTCATGAACCACATACAACAACTACTAGTCAATTATTACGTACAAGAATATTAGAAAAAGCAAAATTACATACTCAAGCAGATGCAATTGTCGCGTGCTGCTTCCCCATTTTTCTGGGAAAAAATTATGAAGAAGTCACACTGGGCATAGATGCATCATTTCAGAACTTTTCCGGGAAAATTTTATTTTCCCACGTTTGTCTTAGGGGCGCTTATCAAAATTTTTAATAGATGAGTTGTTACAGAAAGATTCTTTTTACCAAAAAATCGATTTTGTAAACAAACAAGGGATGCACACTTGTTCATACTTGAAAGAAAAGATAAGGTACTTTCCCCAAGATATCGCGTCTTGCATTGAAGGTAAAATTGTCCAAACAGTTGAAATGTTAGCATACAAACCTTAGAACATGTTCATGTAGGCCTCCTTTTTTTTGTAAAACTATGATCTATATTGGTACCATAAAAGGGCCAGGCAACTCTATTTGAAGTATTAATCACCTGTTCTCTTGCACGCAAGGGAAAAACTTCACACTGGAAAACCTTTATATTGGACTTTAAGGAGTTATAACAGGAATTTGGAGACAGAAAAAATATGGCTTAATGACTTTTTTGGTCCCCAAAGTATGCCTTCAGTGCCAATTTGGTCCTCAATATATCGATTTGATTTTTTTGGTCCTCAACGTTTCAATTTTGCATTCAATTGGTCCTTCCCCTTCACGCCGTTTGCTCTCTCCGTTAAAACTAGGGGCACCATTTGGCCATTTCCCCACAAAATCAATAGCCCCCAAAATGCAACCCACCCCTCCCCCACCCACGGTGGCGCAACCCACCTACCCCCACCACCACCACCACCTCCAACAACACCACCACCAGGAACAACTCCTAATAACCTTCTGGACCCACCAAAGCCAAGAGATCGAAACAGCCACCGACTCAAAAACCACGACATCGCCACTGCCATTTTTTTGTGAAAATTGTTGGCTCCTTACCGACATCGCCGCCGCCACCCAGATCTGTTAAACCCAAATGTGAACAGAGGCAAAGAGTCGGTTAAACAAAAATCGTGATGTGAATCGTGGAGGTTGTTGCGTGGAGGAGGAAGGGGAAGTGGAAGCGGCGACCAAGGCATCGGAGGAGGAGGTAGATAGATGAGGAAAGGATGGCGGCGGCATTGTTGTTGACGCTGTGGTGGTGACTCCTTCGATGATGGCGAGGAGTGGCGGTGGTGGTGGCGCATCCAATCGAGAAAGTAAGTGTAAGACCCCGATCTTAATTTGCGCGTGCATTGCACATGACATGACATTTTGCATCTCATGTTCGCATTTAAAATAAAAATAAAAATAGTAACCATCCATATTCATGTGTATAAAGTATTTTTCCT
>JAXBDA010006568.1:0-20341 GCA_036023075.1 Gaultheria prostrata
CCCCCCAATACTTCCTCTTTCATTGATTGGAATAATTAACCAGCATGTGGTCGATACTGTATTTCTTTGGGACTTGTGCATTACTGCCCTTTTGGTTCTTGTCCCTTTTTTCTAAAAGACCCAACTCATCTTTTCTATGACATCTCAATCAAAAAATTTCAAGATCTCTACCTATATTATATGTGCAATGTGTAAATATAGTTTACTTCCACCTTTACAAAAGAATAAAATAGAACAACTTGTATGACCACCATTAATTTTAGAGTAGCCTTTGATGAAGAAGTTCGCAACTGCAAGTTTATTTTTAGAGCGATCGTAGGAAGTGGCATTATATAATCAAATTCATGAGGGCACTCCGAGCCCAATAATCCCTCCCTCCCGATGACGCTCCCGCGACTCGAACCCATGATCTCCCGGCTCTGATACCATTTGTCGGACCGCTTTTCCACCAACTTTCCTAAAACCAATTGGTGTTAGGAAGGGCTTCAATTAAGTCTTTTATGACATTCGACATCGCACCTGCAAATCTGTTTTTAGAGCGGTTGCAGAGAGTGACATTGTGTAACCAAATTCATTGAGGCACTCCTGGCCCAACAATATTTTTAAACACAAATCTATTAGTCTAATATAATGTTTGATGCCAAAATGAAATTTCAATTTTCAGACGTTTATTGGAGTGTGTAGCTTATCCTGACTTTAATATTGCTATGACCCTAATTAATCTACCATCCTAACTCCTAAGGTCAAAAATGCACTTTAACCTTGAATGCCAACTAAAACAATAGGGTTCAAAACTTAGACCGGATGGGACAGTATGGTTTGGATTTGCTCAGAAATTCTTACCAATAATTGTTTTTTGAATATATCAAACCATTACTTACAGGAAATGAATAGCCTAAATTTAGACTGTCAACACGTCCAGTTCAAGTTAAAGATCAGATATGATCCATTCCCAAAATAATACTATAGGTGCCCGAATTGCGTGGTCCCGTTGCATTATTGGATAGAGGAGGTGAGAGAAAAGTTAATTGAATTATTTATTTCAAGAAAATAAAATATTGTGCATGGAAGGGAACAGGTGAGCATGGTGCTAAAACAACCCCGCAAATCCCCAAAAAGATGAGCAAGGAAAAAGCCATGTTGTGGGTTGTGATGCTACTTGTTCTGTGACCTTTTTAATAAAGCTCTCACATTCCATCATATTATATTTTAATTAAATATCTCTAGATAGGACAATATTTTATGTCGCCAGGGTCCCCAATAAAAAATTTCGAAAAATATAAAATGGGAATAATTATTGCTATCATGGGGATATAGATCTCACATCCTCATATGACTCATATCCTTATTAGTTTAATGTAAATTTATACTCCCTCCGTCCAGATTTATTAGTCCATAAATATATTTTTTCAAGTCCGAAAATATTTATCCATTTTCAAAAATTAAAGGATAAATTATGGGAAAAATACTCTTGCTGATGTGAAATGAACAAAACAAAAAATAATGGAAAAAAATTAAAATCCCCCCGAAACAGAGTAATAAATCCGGGCGGAGGAAATAATAGTATGAGAGAATTTAGAAAGAAGAAGAAAACAATCCTGTGTCAGCCTCTTTACCTTTTGAAAGTGAGAAAGTTGATAAACATAAATATTCCTTCGAGGACAATCTTTTTCTTTTTAAGAGGATTAGGTAACCAAGTGGGCCCACAATTACAGAGTAAAAAAATTAAAGAAAGTGAAATTGTGGGACTTTGAATCTTCTGAATTCCAGAAGAAAACATAAGCAAGAATAACCAAATTAGGTTAAAAGACTGCTTCATCAATCACTAGTGGAAGCATGTTTCTCTATGTATGAGAGTGTTTGTTTGGTGGAATATTAGCATATGTAATGAGAAAGAAATTCAAAGCAAATCCAAAAGGAATTTGACGTGTAATACACTGATGCCTCGTTTTATTGTGTATATTATACAGTTGGTTGAAAGGAATTCACAATGAGGAAAGGATTGAGTTTGGACTTTCTGTAGTTGGGAGGGATTAAAATTATTTAAAAAATTACTCCGACTTATGCTAAGGAATGTTCCGCTAACTTGATTTTTTTTTTTTTTTTGCTTTTTTATGTGAGAGTTCCAAAAACGCGTTGGCTTTTTGTGATTTTTGGTGTGATGTATTATGAGGGGATGACCTGTCTTGAAAAACACAAAAAAATGATAATATTACAAATTTTTTCTTAACATTTCGGATTGGACTACCTATTTTACACTCCACATGGAATCCCCAAATCAATCCCCTATTTTCGGAAATTCAAAGTCCAAATTTTGAACTGCTTGTCTGACTATCTCATTGCAAGAAAGAACAACCAAAACGGCTATTTTGAGACCCAATGGTTCATTTTTCTTTTAGCGATAAACTACAGATCTCTGATTGACCGAGCTAGTATCAATGGTTAATATTTCAAAGTGTGTAAAAGATCAAGATACTTTTGTATGGAACAACGTAGCAATAACTCGAAAGGAAATCAGTAAATTTATTGGTAAGTGATAGCAATTGCAAAGGCAAAGTAAAAGGGAAACTACTAATGAAAGAGCCACATCGCAATTGGGAGGAAAAAAGGAATGGTCATCTTTGCTTTGCTTTGTTCGTTTTCAACAAAAAGGAGTTCATGAAAAGCATGTAATTTTCACGAGATAGGTGAGTTTAGACAACTTTTTTTAATCGTTGGGGTAATCGTAGTGTCTTTGGAGTCACGTCAAAAAATGTGAAGTGATTGAAGCGTTGAATCGAAAAAAATCAGAATGTGAGTGCTTACACCGAACTATACACGGAATGTGAGTGTTTTTTTTAAAAACGTATTTGCAAAATACGATTTCTTGTTTTCACATTACTCATATTCAGTATATGATTTTTTTTTTGAACTGCTATTCAGTATATGATTCGGTGTAAGTTTTCTTGGGCATAGCATTATCCATTCTCATTCGTTGAATGTATTAGCTGCTGAATATGCATTCAAAGCATTTTCCTAAAGACCGAAGTAGTGGTCCGAATCACTGAGCCGCCCAAATTTCTTGGTCTCACCCCTTCTAGAAATTGTACTAGTGAGATTGCAAAACCCGACCTTTTAACACGGTATTGGTTCTTTTTCTTTTGACTTTTTTTTTTTGTGCGGATATTACTCCTCGATCCCTCTTTTATCCATTGCTGCTAGCCTTCTAGACGACCATTGGAGGAGAAGATTTAAGTGCCGGCTGGGTAGCACGCAGCGGTACTCAAAACGCATTTCAGACATTCAAAAGTATTTTGGACGGTTCGAATTTTTTGTCACGTAAAGACAAAAGATAACTCGTTTTCACTAAAAATATAGTAATTTAATTAGGAGAAATGACATACCTTGAATAGTAGGAGTACAAATTTTTGGACTAAATACTGAAAATGCCGTTTAGTCAATAACTTCGAGCATCCTCCATATTGTTGCTTACTCCACTTTCCAGTCTAAAACAAACCCAAAAATGGATTTACACATTGATTTTTTGTGATTTTTTATATGATGTATTATGAGGGGATAATCTATCTCGAAAAATATAATAAACTGGCTTTTAGCTTTTTGAGTTAGTGGAACGGTCATTTGAGATGCACCAAAGAAATTGGAGTCAAACAATGCATGTTTTTTTTTACCTTTTCAGCAAATATTCATGCATGCGCGTTGCATTAATTGGACTCTACGAAGTATGAACCAATCATAGTCAAAAAATGCAATGCTCCTGGACCATTACTTTTTTTGCTTTTCAACGTAAAGCCCCATGGATTACTTGTGTAATTAAGTTGCAAGCAAAAGTTGAAAAGAAATGTTCTATGAACAAAGTGTACCAAAACATTGACTTCGTACTCCCTATCTGACTTAGGAATGACGAATGATAAAAATATTCCCTATCTATATAGGTCGAATTTGTAAACCGTTTTCTATACTCAAATAATAAAATTCTCTTTCTTCTTCTTTCCCAATTTTCTTTCAATTTTCTCTAGTTTTGTTATCACTTTGATTATGTGTAGTATAAGATTCAGTTTAAATTTTCACATTTTATTCTTCGTCTCAAATATGATAGTATAAAAATTTGACTTGAATATTTCAAAGAATAAGAGAAGACAACAATGAATACTATGCCAAAAAAAATACTAAAAGTTGGT
This sequence comes from Gaultheria prostrata, assembly GCA_036023075.1. Lineage (NCBI taxonomy): Eukaryota > Viridiplantae > Streptophyta > Magnoliopsida > Ericales > Ericaceae > Gaultheria > Gaultheria prostrata. The sequence goes on from JAXBDA010006568.1 coordinate 4,179, forward strand.
CATTTCCCCCCAAAATTGGGTTAAAGTCCTAATTTTTTATTTTTTCGATTCCTCTTGTCGAGGAGAACCTATTAGTCACAAAATTTTAACGCAAAACTAACAAAAGCGAATTTTTTTTTAAATAAAGACAATTTAAAAGTAATTTTTAGCACCGTGACTTATTTTGAAAAACTCAGCCTAAATAAATTTCTAACGCAACATACAAGATACAAGTTTTCCATAAAATCTAAAAGTATATCTGCGAGCTCTTTTTATTTTGTACTCTAGAGCATGGTCACGTAGCACTCGGGACACTCAGACACTACACATTTTTTTGGAATCCACTATTAAAATATATAGAGATAGGTTTTGAGAGTAATAAGTAGGGACAGATGATAGTAATAAGTGGAGAGAAAACTTAATGCAAATCGTGTTGGGAGAGAGATGGTCGTAAAAACCCCAAGTGAACAAAGCCATGCACGTGACCGTGCTCTGGACTACTAAGGATCCATTTATAAGATGGTCTCGCGTTTGTGTGCGCGAGCGTGAGCATGAAAACGTCTCTGAATCACATATCAAATTACGAAAAGTAGCAAAAGTGAGAGTGCAATACAAGAATTAAGAACGAGAGCACAATATTTTGAAGGATTATGTCGGAGTGTTTGGGAGTCTCCTTTTTTAATTTGATCATTTTTAACTTTTCGATTTTTTAATTTACTTTTTAGATTTTGGTTCAAACGTGTTTTGAATCTGATGGGAGCATTTGAGAGAAATGAACAGAATGCGTTTTAGAAAATGAGTAGTATTTTGGAAATAGAAAGAGAAGTTGAAAACCTCTTCCTAAGTTTTTTGTCACTTCTTGCATCCAAATATCAAAATCAAAAAATATATTTTGAAATTTAAAAACCAAACATCCAAAATTAAAATAAATAAATAAATAAATAACAGAGATAAATTGAAAATACAAAAAGCCATCGACCAAAATCCCCCGAGATTAACCAATGACTTGTAGTCTAACAGTTATCTTCTAGTTTTCCCACAAGCAAGAACAGGGTTTGAGTATCGAAAGAGACGTTTGAGGTTTAGGGCTATGAATAGTTTCTAGACCCCCTCTGGACTAACTCACTGACTCTTCCGCTAACCCTCACTCATATGAGTATATCAAATGACAAAAAAAAAATTCCTCAAGATTAGGTCACGACAGCTGTTCGGGGAAAGTTAATTCCCATCCTTTGGCAATAAAAAATGCAAAAAGGCTGTAATTGTAAAGTAAAACTAGCATGTTGGGAAAAACTAAACTAATCTGAGGACGGATGGATAGAGAGTGGCTGGGGAAGGGTGGGGTGTTTTGTCTTGATTGCAAAAAGGCAGATTTGACGTAAGCAAAGGACAAAGCAAGTAATAAAGGTTTAAAGGTGTTCGTGTTTGTGGGGTTAGTTGGGAGTGGAAATCGCCACACCTTTGCCTGCTGCTCATCAACCTTTTTCTGGATCAGGACAAAACCAAGTGGAGCTTTACTTGTGATCAAAGCATACGTGTACATTACTCATAGTACTTAATTATAGTAGTTTAATTATAGTAGTTCCGAGATTGGTTGACAAGTTTGCTCATCACATAATTGAACAAAGTTTCATTTTTAAGGTCAAGCAACGCTGCAATAAGAAAGTATTTTTAAGAAAATCACTGGTCGCGTGCGTGGATGGTTTGTTTTTTACTATAGTTTCATTTGCATGTATCGTACTCATAGGTGAAATTTCAAGAAAACCCCCTCATTTATGCCTCTTAGACACGGACACCCCTTTAGTTTAAAAACGCCTAAGACACCCCTTCATCTACTTGAAACCAAAACAACCCTAACTCATTTAACGGAATGATGAAAATATCAATTCTACCCCTTAAAAATTGCCCACACTGACCCCCCTCATCTACAATAAAACACCCACATTGAACCTATATAAAAATATATACATATGTTTATGTTTATGTATATGTATCTCTCTCTCTCTCTCTCAAACACAACCCTATTTTCTCCCACTCCGAAGACCCCGTCTTAGACAAACCGATCTCCAACGACTCTACTTTCATCGCATAACCACTTTAGTGAAATTAATTTGTGATACACCATGTATTTATGCATAATCAAAGCATAATTATCACGTAACCTTGGCTTCCCCAATAGAGGTTGGTCGAGGGAACACCATCGATGAAGTTGCTATAATTGAGAAGATCCCAACCATCACCCTCATACGGGACCATAATTCATGTTGAACAAAGCAAAAAAAAACCCTAGAATTGTTCTATTCAATAAATTATCATACGGCGATGATTGGTGGTCGGAGGAGAAGTTGAAGCCTCTGGTTTGAGTTTCAATGATGAGAGAAAGAGTGGTTAAGGTTTCATGGTACGGAGAGTTGAAGGATGAAGCGAATTGTCTTGGAACACTGTCCCACACTTGGGATTAGGTTGGGGAATACTTGATTCTTAATCCTCAATCCAGAGAGAGAGAGAGAGGTAGAGAGAGAGATTAATTACCTAAGATGGAGAGACAATGTACAATCATTTAAGGGTATTTTTGTCTAATTCATAACATTTGTCCTTCGCACTTAATGATCTTTTAACATAAGGGGTCAAACTGAGTAACGATTATAGATAGTAGGAGGGTGTTTGGGCGCTTTTAAACGTGAGGGGGTCTCCGTGTCCAAGAATAAAAGATGAGGAGGTCTATGTGGAATTTCATCGTACTCATACTTTGTTACTCTGGTTGGTACGTTTGCTCCTCACACAATTGACCACAATTTAATTTTTAGAGTCAAGCAACAAGAAAGTACTACTCCCTCCGTCCCAATTTGTTTGCTCACTATGAAACTACGTGCAATTTTCAAACTAAAAAATAATGTACTTGCAAAAATAATTTTCTAATCAATGTGGATCTTGTTTGATAGATCTCATTGAAAATTTTAATACGGTGCAAAAAAAATTCAAAAATTATTTTGATAAATATATTAATTTTTAGTTTGAAAATTGCATGTAGTTTCGTAGTGAGCAAATAAATTGGGGCAGAGGGAGTATTTTTTTATGAATTCCCGGCATAGATGGTTTGTTTTGACCATAGTTTCTTTTAATTGGAAGAGATTAGATTTTTGAAAAGAGGGTACCCACAAAATTGAAGGGAAAATTCTATAGAACTGCCATAAGACCAACGATGTTTTATGGGACAGAATGCTGGCTTATAAGAAACAGCAGGTGAACAAGATAAGTGTAGCGGAAATGAGAATGTTGAGGTGGATGTGTGGTAAGACTAGACGAGATAGGATTATAAATGAAACGGTCTGCAAGATGACAGGTGCAGTACCTATAGAGAAGAAGTTGAGGGAAAATAGGCTTAGGTGGTTTGGGCATGTCTATCGTAGACCAGCGGATGCAATAGTTAAGAGAGTGGATAGGAAAGCTTTGCATAGCAACGCTTCGGGAAGGGAAGACCCAAATTGACATTAGATGCGGTAGTGCACAAGGATTTGAGTCTACTAGGGCTAAGTGAGCAAGCAGCACTTGATAGAGCTCAATGGAGGAAAATAATTCATGTAGCCGACCCCAATTTATTTGGGACATAAGGCTCAGTTTGGTTTGGTTTGGTTTATTCTCCACTTTTCCCATTTTGCTTAACATAAGGACATAAAATTTATTCTGCACATATCTCTCAAACACTACTCTCGTTGGAAAATGCATAGTACACATTTCTCCTGCATACTTCACAAATTTACTAATACTATATTTCAATCATAATTCAACAACCCAAAATGCCAAAAAAAAAAGGGTAATTTATCAAAATGGTCCCTCTAGTTTCACCATAGTCTCGATTTCGTCCCTCTAGTTTCAATTTCACTCTAACGAACCCTGTAGTTTCAATTTTGGTCGATTTGAGTACAATTGATAACGGCCGTTAGGTTAAAGATAACGGAAATTGCAATTTGGGGGTTTTTGAAGGGGCAAACATGTTTTTTCGCCCCCCCCCCCCCCCCCCCCCCAATACCAAAACCCTAACTCCTCCTATCCATTTTAAAGTATTATTTTCATCTGAGAGTGAAAAAAAAAAAAGAGAGAGACTACTTTGTTCGGTCAATCGAACATCGAAGACATGTGAAATGGGGAAGATGAGTTAGGGTTTTAGTATTGGGGAAGAAGGGGGGCGAAAAAACATATTTGCCACTTCAAAAACCCTGAAATTGCAATTTCCGTTATCTTTAACCTAACGGCCGTTATCAATTGTACTCAAATTGACCAAAATTGAAACTACAGGGTTCGTTAGAGTGAAATTGAAACTAGAGGGACGAAATCGAGATTGGGGTGAAACTAGAGGGACCATTTCGATAAATTTCCAAAAAAAAAAAAAGAGGAGGGGGGGCACCCAACACCTTGGTAAATGAGAACAAAAGGATGCAATATGCATGGTGGAAGGGTCAATGTGGACCCCTAATGCCAAGTGGGTTGGAAAGATTCAATTGCATGCATTTATCCATCAATTTATTATGGGGTGTTGGAGTTGAATTGTGGGTTATTTTGCGACCTTTGAAGAAAGCCAATGGTTGAATAGACCAATAATAAAAGAGGTCGGCTGTTTGTTTGGCTGTAGGTGTGGTGGTGTGAGGAAAGAGAGACCCACATCACCCACATTTCATTCACGGGGTCTAAATTTCTAGTATTCGTCTTCTTCATCTACGTGTGATATTTATTAGGATGACATAAATTGGGTAAGGTTTCCCAAAAGAAACTGATCATATCCGGTGACTGTCTGACTGTCTCACATGAGTGTAGACCACAGAAATTTCCGATCAGTATAAGTCTACTGCGTTGTGAAACAAAGACTGTTCGAGACAATCCAAAGTTCCAAACCCTTTTCCAATTGAGTGTCCGCAATTTCGTCCCGAAGAAGCTCTGGGAATAGAGATTAACTTTTAGTTCATCTTTTGAGATTTTATTTCGATACTTAAACATAGTTGAAAGACTGGCACTTAGAACGATTACTCCAAAAACTATTCGTAAGTTAAAAGTGTAAGTCAAATTGAATCAATAAGAAAATATTTTTGCACTCGTATTTCATTCCTCGTTCTGCATTTTTTCGTCACAAAATAACAAAACTATTTTTTTATATGTACAAAGTGGTTTTGTCTTGAGACTTAGGCGTTTGCTCTCACCAAAGGTCTCAAGTTCGATTCTCCTTACCCGCAAACTCTTGGGACCACTGAGGGTTATGCTCGGTCGTTACCTATAGATCCTCGGAATTAGTTGAATTGCGCGTAACCTGTGCCAGACATCCGGTTAAAAAAAAAAGTGAATAAGGGAGTGAGAGTGATCTTGTAATTTTGTAAGTACTTGGCAGAAATATTTGATTTTAGGTATATATCGCTTTGGCGTGAAGAGGCATTGGGCTTGTCATTTAAATTGACCAAACAAGATAAAATGATTCTTAAAGGATACAATTATGTGGCACACTTATCTACTATAGTTCTACTTTCTAATTTCAACACTCATAATAGGAAATGGGAAATAATTTTTGCACTACAATTTCTTATAAACTTTTATAAATACATTTCAATTTTTGTAGTTTAATGTTTTTGTTGTGTTAATTTGAAACACTATAAAACACAATATTTTAGAGTACATTTATGAAAACGTGGAGTGCGAAAATCCCGCCACGAACGAGATTTTATATTTTGACAATTAACGGTTCATATATGTTTTTATATTTTGACCAGTAAGAATTTTGAGTGAATCTGAATCATCGATTGCAGAGATCAATGGTCCCTATTACTCACTACAGCTCCCCGGATTGATTGCTAAAAGTTAATTTTCTACAAAAGTATTAAAGGCTAAAGTTACTAAAAGCTAAATTGTTTCTATAAAAGTGCTAAAATCTTGATTGCTTATAGCAAATGGGAGTAAGGGGTGCTAAATGTTTTACTTTTTAGCAAACGGAAAACCCACCTTGAATTACACGATCAAAGCCTTATGCTTAATTCGGATGGCGGCAATCTTGAAGGGAATGAGAATGTGATACATTCTTTCCATGATTCTAAAGTTTGGAAGAGATAGGAACAAGAATGTGATGTCATGCTTCTATAATTTCAACGTTTGGAAGAAACCTAAATAAAAATATGATTCATGATGTCATATTCAACATGAATCACATACCTAAACTAAGTGGGAATTTGATCCCTTCTTTACCCATGGAAATGGCTCATTCATTACGAAAAGAAAATGTTGATTTTAATAAATTTTCAAAATAACTGTTTCCTCGTAAGATTACTGAATTAATCCACACACCGAAATGAAATTCTTCCAGGTATCCAATTATCAGGAATTCGATTCCCAGTAATCATAATCCTATTCATATCCAAGAAAATTCTCAGAAATTTGATTCCTTGTAATCAATATTTCTATTCTTATTCAAGATTTCGGTTATCCAAAAACAGCTTAAAGTAATTGCTGGAGTGTCTACTATTATTTCACACAACCTTTTCTGCCAATTAATAAAGGTTTAACCTCAAATTGATTATATTTCTTTCTTTTACTGTTAATATGGCTTTTTGTCAACTTATGTGCATTTTCATTAATCTCATTTGTGGTCCGGTGAAACAGAGTCCTCCCACTTCGAAAATAGAGATTTAGGAGAACCATTTTTACGGTGAGACCTAAAAAAATTTAAGGTGTTCCGGTTCAATTTTTTTTGAATAAAATAAACGTATATATTTTTTTAGCTGATTTTTGCCGTTATTCAAAAGAAATCTAGTTTGGATCATACTCCTCTAGTTTGAGAGGAACCAATAATTAAAAAAGGTTTGACACAAAAATAATAAATGCGAGAAAAATTCGAATACAGACAAAAAAAAAAGCCACGTAGCTTATTTAGTCAAAAACACTCATTTGCCATTAAATTTTTGAGGTATCTTTCAAGGTTAAGCTGCGACTTTCTTAGTTCTACTTCTGTATCTCCATAACTCCACGGGCTTGACCTCATAAATCATGCTAAATTTGGATGGTGGAAATCTTGAAGATGAATGAAACTTTGATGCCATATTTCTATGATTCCGGCTTTGGAAGAGAGAGCAATAGGAATATGGTGTCATACTTCTATGATTTCGACGTCTGAAAAAGACAGGAATAAGAATGTGATTCCTGATGATATATTCAATCAAGAATCATATTCATATACTAAGTGGGAAACTGATCACTCCCTTATTCAATGAGAATCTTAGATTCCTAGCTCAATCATTAAAAAACGAAAATGTTGACTTTGGTAATTTTTCGAAATAATTGTTTCCAGAATAAGATTACTGAATGTTAATTCAAATACCGGAATGAAGTTTCTCTAGGTATTGACTTCTCAGGAATTTGATTTTCAGTAATCATATTCTTATTCCTATTCAAAATTCTGGTCATCCAACCATAGCCTTAGGTTTGAAGTTTGAAACTTACTACTCCATCCTTCCCTTTTATAGTGTGAAGTTTTTCATTTTGTGTTGTCCCTTAATAAGTGTGTTTTGAAAAGTTCATGGGTAAAAGTTTGTACAATTATCACTTTGCCCTTTTGAAAAGCTAGTGCCTAAATAGTTAGTAAAAGTAGAGGATAATTTTGGAAAGTGGAAGCAAAAGTTGATGTGGAAATTGTAAAATGGAGATAAAGTTGATGTGAAAGGTGTAATGATGATGTTTCTTTAATAAGTTGAATTTACGAAGTCACACACTTAAAAAGAGATGGATGGAGTAAATATTAGTGCTATCAACTTTTGAAGGGTCGTTCCATAAAGAGCTAAGATGGATCCCCAAAAAATAAGTCGAAGTATGCGTAAATTCGCCTAATTACTTTGAACTATAAATCAATAATGTCCTCCTTTTTCTTTTTTTGAACTTAATGAAGAATGTTCTATTCTTCCATTATTATGGCTAAAGTCAAATTCCAATAATGCTTTCACAAATTTCTCCTTCGATAGTGCGTGAAAAGTCTTGTAAAAAAGTTAGTATCACCTTGTATGCCAAATAAGCCAAACTTCTTTTGTTCTTTTCGGTAACTGGATGTCTATAGTCCTGGAATCAATAACCGAGCAAATCTCCAGTAATCTTAAGATTTAAAATATTTTGATGTTCATGAAATTTGAACTTGCAACCTTTTTTTGGAGCAAACCCTTTAGTTATTTTTTCATACCCACCTCGCCAAACCAAACCGCTTAGGGTTAATTGAAAGGCCAACTTCATGAATTACAAGTAAAACTTGAGTTTTTCATACCCCACTTAATTTTCGTGAGGCAAAAAAATGATCCCCTCCCAAGGACCAAAAAATAAAATAATAGTAATAACAATGAGCTAAGTAGAAAATTAGCAGAAAGAGGAATGCCTCATATATTATTAATCATATTCCATGAAATTAATTATTAAATTGTATATGACAAAATGGCTACTATAATAAGAATAGAAAAAAGGATGCAAAGAAATTAACAAATACTCCTAAAAGAGAAAAAGATGGGTTCTGTCGCATTCTAACCGTATTTTTTCTTTACCCATTTTCCTAACTGTTTGACTAGCTCCATCAACTTATCCATATTTACACCTATACCCAAGAGAAATCATCAACTTGCAGAAGCCTACCCTCTCTGCTCAGACTCCATCTGCTTTTACTGTGATTTTACTTGGCAACCACTCTCCTGTACTCCGGCTACCGGAATTGCCATCAGATTCGAGCCGTACAATCACCGTTTCATCGAACGGTAACTGTTCCTTGAGCTGTCGGAGGCTCGGAACCAAGACCTTCTCTACCCATTCTTCCAATCCGGTTCGCCCTAGCCACAACCCTCCAACGATCTTCTCGAGTGCTTCATCTTCTAATTCGATCGAACTCTTGACGTCCAGTATAACAGAAAGCTTCTCCATAATCACGTTTTTAATCTCACGTCGAAGGGGGGCAATCTCGACATTTTGGAAGATTATAGCATTGTTAACGGAATTGATCAGCTCAAGAGGCACTGAGGCTATTGAAAATAGCCTGTTTTCAAGACCTTGTTCGGCTTCGTGTTCAACGCTGAGATCACTCGAATTGAGTGATCCGTCTGTTCTGTAATCGTCATAATCTGCAGCAAGATTGAGATCTAACGATAGACCTGAACCCATTTCCTTCCTCGGCTTTGTTGCCCTATCTACACTATGTAGCCAATCGGCTCGTCGCTTGGCACTCTTTTCACTTACTGACAATCTTAACTGCCAATCACCGCTTGCTACCGATGCAAGCTTCTTTTCATCAAGCACATTGCCCATATCCAAGTTTTCAGGGTTATCCATTGATCCATTTGCCGTAAGGACAAAAATGACATTACCGAGATTGATTTCGCGACCGTGTGAGTCAACAAGGCGGCCTCTCTCCATTGCCCGTTTTATGCTGCTGCGAACCAACGTTTCTGCCTGATCAATGTCCTCGAGCAAAATTACTGAAAAGGGGTTCCTTCGAACGGCTTCTGCAATCCGATCGATAGCTGTTTTCCCACGAAAGTTCATATCTGATTCCTCATCATTGCGTCGTGATCCAAGGCATATCGTTACCGGATGGGTACCGCAAATTTGTTCAGACAGAACCGATGCCATCTTCTTCTTGCCAACCCGATCGGGACCCACAAATAGTAGCCATATATCACCCTTTGATCCGGTTCCCCTTCGTTCCCAATTACCGAATCTGGCATTAGTCACAGCTGAAGCAACCTGAGCAGCTGCTTCCCGTTGCCACCACACTTTGCCAGTTAGACCCTTGAGTAGTTTTTTGAATAAGTCGGTATCAACTTCATTAGCAAACTTTGTGACCTGATATTGCTGCGGTTCAAACGATATGCATCCCAACAAGTCTTTGACACGATCCTCCGGAAGGCTGTCGTTGATTTTTGTCGTCCCAAGAATAAGGTCTGTCCCCACCGGACTTCTCGGAGGGCTACAAGGTTTCTCTGAAGTTTGGTTGGCCTCTGGATTATTGTTCAATTGCAAAACATCCCCGAGATTTCTGGTTTGTTGCAATTTCGGTTGATATTGAGAACGAACAACCAGGTTAGGATTGTACAAACCTGTCATCGGTAGTCTTACTGGAGCAGTTTTTTCACAGATGCGATTGTGATGAAAATTAGGGTGAAGACGGAAGCACGTATCATTCCATTTCCTTTGTAAATCCTGAGATTTCTGCTTGAACACCATTTCTTGATCCTTAGTCTGTGAAAATATGACACCAACATAAATCCTGAGATCTGCATTGATTCCTCAATCATAGTAAACAACTTTGAACCAAACTTGTAACTCAACTAAACATACCTCTGATCCATCGAGTGATTTAGTATCCGTGTTGAGGATTTTGGCATTCTTCAACCATTGGGGTAACGGTGGCTGAGCTGCTTCGGATTTGACTCCGGAAGAGGATTTTTCGTATTCCTTTGCAACCAGTTTTGCCAGCTCTTGTTCATAGTTCTCTGTACATTGTAGACAACAGCTTATTTTTCGAGTAGGAGCTGAGTTTTCGGATACACGCCTCAGTAGAGGTGTTGTCGCCATCGAAAAGTTCTTCAATGGGGTTAGAGACCCAACTGAGCTGCTAAGAATTCCATTTGCTCCAAGCCTAAACATTTACGAGACATAATAGTGAGTGTGATGACACCACATAAGGGAAAATGCTAAGAAAAGAGTTTCTTAACCATAGGTAAATCCACAACAAAAATCAACAAAGAAGCAAAATCATCCCAAGAGATTGGTGAGTGGAGCATGACAACAAGGAGGGGCTTTAGGTTCGACTCCCAGCACCAACAAAAAAACTCATGGTTGACTCCAAGGTTCCGGGATTAGTCGAGCCACGTAAGCTGACTTGGACCCTTGGTTTTCAATAAACTGAAGAAAAGGGAACTTACCATCAGAAGAGATGAGCCATACCACCAGTCCAAATCCAAAAATTATAGAAACTTAAAAACCCAGAACAAGGAAACGTTTTCAACTTAAAATTTTTTTAACCAAAAAATAAAAAGGAAGATAGCCTTTTAAAAATAAATGACGACAAGAGTGAGATGAAGTCCAAAAGAAACAACAGAAACTAGTATTCCAGAATGCTGATTTGAATCAAGACCAAAAGTGATAATGAATAATGAATTCCAAAACCATCAAACTGAAATCACTATTCCATGATGATATTGTGAACTAATCAGGTCACAAGTGTTAGAAATATTGCAAACAGGATTTACTTTACGGTCTCCGGTTCGATTCCCCTCGCCGACAAACTCTCTTTTAAGGCACGGGTTATATCCGAGTTATATCCCGTCGTCACCTCCACTCCCCAGAATTAGTTGAGGCAATCCGGTTATCAAAAAAAATTGCAAACACAGTTCCTATCTGAATTGAATCATTTTATCAGTGCTAAAAAAACTCACCTATTTGATTAAAAATGACAATCTCAAGAACAAGAGAACACCAAGAATACCTGGGAAACATCCCCAGAGCCGGCGATTTCGAAGCAACTGGGACCGCTTGAAGATCCCAATCATTTTCCATGGAAGGAAAATACACTTGACACCTCAAATAAGTCTCACAAGTAGCAGTCCCAATCAACCAAACCTTCCCACCACCAAACTTCGCCACCACCTCCGCCATCTCCACCACTGCCTCCCTCCCCGTATCCCCGCCGGAGCCTCCCTCCACAACCCACTTCAAATCACCCAAATCAACAATAACATTAGATCTCCCCAATCTAGTCTCAATTAAACCTCCCAATTCCTTAACCTTTTTAGGCACTTGAATCACCTCAACATTCTTCAAATCTCCTTCCCCTTTCTCGATCCTCACCATTAACTCTCTCATCACACATCCAGGCTCCGAATCCCCAACCAAAACTGGGTTCCTCTTCTTCGCCCGCATCAAAATATCCATGACCCGTCTGATCTCTTCACTACTACCCTCTTTCCCCAAATTATCACTCCCCTTTTGCAATCGAGGATTCAAGTAGAGATTCCGATTATTAACGGGTAAAGAATTCGCAGGCCGAATCAACCCATTTCCTGGTTGTTGAGAATTCGACAAAGATTGCTCAATTGTGGCCTTGACAGCAGGACTAGAGAAGCTAGCTTCACGCATGACCCGACTAACACTCGGGTCATCTAATATCGATATCACAAGCTGTTCGAGCTCGACTTTCACAGCTAAAAGCGGCTGCTGCTGCTGCTCAGGGCACCCACGCCGCTGATGCGCCTGCGCCCGCTTCAACGCCGCCATGAGCGCGTTGGAAATGGGTGGGTCCGTCACGGTGGTTTGGGCGGCGGTGGTCGGGAGGCGTTCAAGCGCGACGCTGAAGCAGAGCTCGAGGGCGCGGCACTGGAGTGGGTGGGAGGAGTTTGGGTGGGACCGGATGCAGGCTTGCCGGAGGAAATTAGACGGCGAGGAAAGCAGCGTCGCCGCCACGTGAAGCGGCGTCGTTTGGCCGTGGTTACGACGGCTTGCTTCTGTTATGGCGAGGTTTAATATGCTTGATGCTTCTGGCGTAAGAGTTTGCTGGATCGTACTCAGCCCTGCTCTCATCTTGTATAATCGAAATTGAATAATTTGAAGAAAAATGAACACCCAATTGAACAATCAGAATCGGAATCGAAATAGAACTGGGAGACTAGAACAGCAACCACTAGCTGTTTTTGAGTATTGGGTTCCGTTTCTGATCAGTACTACTACTTGTATAGAGTGAGAGAATTTTGTTAAGGTTTCTCTCTCTGAATGATTTGAAGGGAAATGAACAGAATTGACTCGAGTCAAGAGAATGGAATCTGGGTATGAACGGGTTTACAAAATGGGGGGTAAAAATTCAACGAATTTGATCAGATGAGTGGCAAGACCGACAAAATCTGAAGAAAAAGAAATGGAATCAATTGGGTTTTGGATGATGATGAGATTGGAAAATCTGGAAAAGTATTTTGGGAGTTTGCTTTGGTTCTTTATAGAGAGGTATTCAACGCGGAAAGTAGGGATTGGGATTGGACCCCTTTCACACGAACGAACACCATTTGATTTTCGTTTCTCTCTCTAATTGAATGGCCAAGACAGACCCAGAATGAGAAAATGATTTTATTAGAGTAGGAAAAGTATTGACCATCATCATGATAAGAACGAAAACGAACTTTTTCCCCCAAATTTTACAGGGTTGAGCCACAAAAAGCCAAGTTTTGGTAATTCAGTTCCGGTGGCAGGTAAGGGGTAGGACGATGGAATGGAAGTATGCTGTATGCCTTTTTGTTTTTGGTTTTATTAGTATTTTTTTTTACAATTAGATGTCCGGGCTAATTTGCGCGTATCTCGAATTCGATCAATACTGGGACTTGAAGGTAAAGATGGGGCATAACCCCCAGTGGCCCCAAGATTTGCAATGGCTGGCCTCCGTGGGATTCGAACATGTGACCTCTTGGTAAAACACTTATTGTTTTCTCTTGCGCAGTTTGCCAACCAATTGGGTTCAGTATGCATTTTCAATTGATTATGGGAATAAAGCAATACTACTACACAAACACCAAAACTAGTTAACAAATTAATTACTATTAAATGCATGCTAACAACATCACATCAATGAATATTACTCTCTCCGTTCCTTTTTAATGGATAAGACTACTTATAGGGACGGAGGGAGTAATATTCATTGATGTGATGCTGTTAGCATGCATTTAATAATAATTAATTTGTTAACTATTTTTAGTGGACGTTAAAAAAGGCACTTCCGTAAAATGTTTTTAAAATTTTTTTTGCATCAAATTAAAGTACTCAATGAGCACTTTAATTTGGTGAAAAAAAAATTATATAGAAAAATATGTTTTTTAGGGATTTGAAATTGCACGTATTCCTATATGGATCACTTAAAAAGGGACGGAGAGAGTACATTATATAAGTAGACTTATCCATTAAAAGAATGTCACGTGCACAATAAATACTAGTTTAATGCTTTCCCGGAAGAGCAGTCTTCTCTACCATTTGTGTCCAAGTTTTTTAGTATATTTTTTATCAAGTAATACAATTGCTGATTTTTTACAAGTATTACTTATTGGAAAATGCTAATTTTAGGGCAAAGGAGAATGTGAAGAAAGTGAGAAAAGCATATTAACATCCGTGAAATGTGCATTGATATCCAAACTTGTTTGTCACTACACGTATATTATCCTCCACTTAGTAAGCAGAGGTTAGTAAGACCCATACTTATGTACTCCCTCCGTCCTATATTTTTATTTAGTTATGGTTCATTGTTGATATTTCCATAATTACCCTGCAAATTTTTAACCTTGTATGGAGTCAAAGTCTCTGCTTTCAAACGAAAGGGGTAAAATTGAAAGCCTGCCATGTTTTGGTAGCTAAGTTTAGACATGACAAACATATTGAGATGGTTTAAAATACAAACATGAACAATCAAAATGGTAGGAGGAAGAACTGTATATTAGGAGATTCATGTATATCAAACGACTATGGCCCCGTTCTATTAACTCAAAAAGTCAAAAGCTAGCTTATTACGTTTTTCGAGACATGTCATCCCCTCACAATACATCACATAAAAAACCAAAAAAAACCAATACATATTACGAGCTCTCACATAAAAAAGTAAAAAAGCCAAAAAAATCAAGTTAGTGGCATACCCCTAGGTGTATCATTCTTTAGTGAGAGAGAGAGAGAGAGAGAGAGAGAGAGTTTTTTAATTTTAGTTTTTGTTTTTTTAGGGGGGGAGAGATTGAGACAGGCTTACCCTTTTTTAAGAGAAATGAGAAGATTTTTTTAGCAGATTAGGTAAATTTACCTATTACTATATCTCATACTAAATTCTATGGATTGGATTAGAGTCATCAGAAACCTTTAAGCCTTTCACGTCCCTCACGCTTCTAGATAAAGTTGTGAATCACACACTTGTAAGTACCAACCATTGAACAAGTGGATAGAATTTAGCACCCTCTCAAATGGGTAGTAGGAGTATTTAATAGTAATACTTACTCCGTCCGGATTTATTGGTTCACAAACATACTTTTTCAAGTTCGAAAATATTTGTCCATTTCCAAAAGTTAAAGGGTAAAGTATGAAAAATTTATCCCAAAAGTAATGGAAAAAAATATAGAATCCCCAAAACGGACCAACAAATCCGGACGGATGAAGTAGTAGTCAATTTTGAACTATTTTTTTAATCTATTTCACGTAGTGATTGAGGAATAACTCGAATAAGTAATACCTACATACTTCATCCGTACTATAAAGTTGGCCTCTTACGGAATTCCGTGTAATTTTCAAACTTAAAAATAATGTATATCTACTAAACTAATTTTGTTATTTTTATTTTTTGCATCATTCAGAAGATCTCATCGAAAGCTATTAAATAAGATCCATATGGTTACCGAATCAAACGGTCACCGTTTCTCACTATACCATATAGTGAGTTTGGCTCACTACAGGGCCCCGATTCTGATCCATATTGCACAATTTTTTTTGGGTAAGTACAATATTTTTAAGCTGGAAAATTGCACGTAATTTCCTAAGAACTTTACGGGACGGAGAGAGTACATTCTAAGTGCGTCATGTACTCTTTGCCAAATTATGCTCCAATAGACAAACAAAAATAGTCTTATATAACAGGAATGAAATAAAAAATCAACTAACATGGACATTCAATGGAGTAGGTTTATAACTAGGGTATGCAGGATAATGCTACTAGTAAACAAAAATAAAAGCAAATTCCACAGTTAGCAAGCCCAATAATGACTTGGTAAATTAGGCAGTGTACAATGCATATATCTATTATAACTTGACACTTTTTCTATCAACACTCCAACAACACTCCCTATTACCCTCCCTATTTTTTATAAAATATAGTATACGGGTAAGGGAGAGACAAGAGAGAGAGAAAAAAAAAAGAAAAAAAAGAGAGAAAGCAGCCGGCAAAGAGGGGGAAGGAGAGAGAGAAAGAATAAAAAAATGGGTAGGGAGTGAATAGTGCCTCCCTAAGAGCAAGCCCAACAAACTCCCTAAATTGGCTCTCATCCCTATTTTAGGGAGTCAAACTCCAAAGTTAGGCTCCAAGAGACTCCCTAAATCCCTTCCTAAAATACAAACATGAATAGTACCTCCCTTAAATCCCCCCTATTTAGGAAGGCACTATTCACTCCCTACCTATTTTT
>JAXBDA010006569.1:0-20337 GCA_036023075.1 Gaultheria prostrata
GGAAAAGATTTTCAACTTGTCATTGATTTTTTTTCAAGGATCAGATCCGTAAAACGTGGGAGAAGGCTGAAAATCTGAAAAGAAACTCTGTCACAGCATCACCTCTGTTTTCTGTTCACCGTCTCGGTCGATACTGTCCGTCTCGGCCGATACACCGATACGTATCGGGTATCGGCCGGTTCTTATGCGATTTTCTAGTCACGCCGCTATATCGGGATGTATCCATATCGGAGAGTTAAAATCCCGTTATGAACCGGCCGATACGGTACGTATTGGCCAATATTTGTTTCCATGGGCTAGACATGGCACGGCACGGGGCACGGCCCAGGGCATGGCACAACAAGTACTAATTTTTAATGTACCAAAAAAATTAATTTTTAATGATGAATTTCTAATTATATATTATACACTTTTTAATAAGTCAATACAAATATTTTGCATTTCTCATTAATACACCGAAACTATTTTAACATTCGAGCCTTGGATTTTGTTGTTCGTATTGATGAAATCAATCGTGTAAAGCTTCTTCTCAATCGGGTTTAGATAACTTATCGATCGGGATCTAATTTGTTTTTAAAGAATACTTTTCGTCCGATTAACGCCTACTGATCGATGTTTGTTAAATTCTTCTTGATAATTGTTCAAAAAATATATAGTTATAGTTATACAAAAAAAATCGAGGAAACTTGGCTAGATTATAACAAAAAAAAATTGACGAAACTCGAAGGTGTGCCGGCACGGAACGGCACGATTAAAAAATGGCACGGCACGATGCGACACGATTAAGTAAATGGGTCGGCATGGCACGGCACAGCACGATTAACTTAATGGGCCTGCACGAAACACGGTTGGCAGGAAATTAAATGGGTCATGCCGGCACGGCACGGCACGGCACGGCCTGTTTGACACATCTATCACTAATCACTGAAAAATATGCAAAACTAAAAAAAAAATTCAATGGATTTTAATCAAATGTGAGTCCGAGTAAAAAAAAAAGGTTCAAGAGTGGGAGATGATCCTAAGCCAATACATGATCTATTTATAGTAATTGTATTAAGAGAAATTCATATGGTGTTTTTTCTTGGAGAAATCCGAAACGACCAGTAGTTGACGTAGATTTTTGTGGGTTTTTTCTTACTTCTTTTGTTAAACAAAGTGTCGTGTTTGTATGAGTTCTTGGATAGGTATCAAAACCTCCCACGGAATCTTTCCATTGCTGCAAGTTGGGGTATTTCTTAGTGACTTTTTTCCCCTAGTTGATTATTTTTGGGTTAGCTTCTTGTCTCCTTTGTTTCTCCGTCTTCATTTTCTCCCTCTGCTTTGTTATTCTGGGCATCATGATTCGACGGCTGAGGGTTGGGTGGAGGGTGATTCTCCGACCGCGGAATTTGGTTTCGGAGCTCGTAATTCTGTTCCAGCGTCTCTTGCAATGTTTTGTTTACAATTTCCAATTACTGTTGAAGCGTTGCATACATCTCCGGCATTACCTCCGGTTGATCTTCTTGTCTCTTTCATTGGTTATGATTCACTGGATGGGACGCCGTGGATCGAGTCAGAACCATAAAAGAAACTATTCAACGTAAACGGGTTGAGAATTATCTCGATTCCCACAGACGGCATCAACTGATGAAGCAGTTTCCGGTCCAGCTTGATCAACGACCTGCAAAAAAAAACACAACTAAGGACACCGGTGTGGTGTTAGCTAATCAGCCTCCGATGCCTAAGTCAATCGATTTGTATGGTGCGAGAGTATTGTTCCAGTAATAATTGAATACCAAAACAACGTACCTAATTCTTTGATTAAGCAATGATTATATAGGCATTCGTGGTGGTTGAGTTCTATTAGGACTAGGAGCCGTGACTCTCTCGTTAACTAGCCAATCCTTCTTCACTCCTTATTGCATTGGGTCTCTTAATCCTTGCCGGATTTGGACTCCTTATGTCTTTAGGAGTGTTTGGGATAAGCTTCTAAGCCCCTTGACTTATCTTGATCTTATTAATCAAGAATTGGGATCCATTTAGGACTCATTGACCCCTTAGGGCTACATGCCACTTCGCTATTAATTAGTCTTTTGCCATAGGACAGAGCTGGTCATAATAACCGAGCTGATCTCCAATGACCGACCTAACTTTTGTCATCCAGGTCTTCTACCCTTTAGGTCCCCTTGGGGTTCCATGACCTGACTTGGTTGTTTTATTCATCATGTCCAACCTACCCTTGGAAGGTCGGGCTTCTTTGGTTCACTGACCTGACCTTAGGAGGTCAGTTTATCCTACTCAGGTATATTTATTCCATAAGTATTTATTGTTAGTTGTTATGTGAGATGAAGAGACTAGATTGTGTGTGTGTGCGCAATTGCAATGTAATTTTATACAGGCCAACATGAAATTGTTAATAACTTGAAATTTTGAGGATTTTTCCCCACTTATATAGGAATTTTAAGATTTTTTTTCACCCACAGCGATTGCAAGGCTAATTCCACAGAAAATTTTCATATTAACCTCAAAAAATAGCACAATGAGTGAGCAAATTTGGAGTGGTGCAGGAGCCAGGCACCCCTCATGTCCACCCTTGGCCCTGGGTGTCGTTCTAAGTCAATATCGGCTCAAGTGTTATTAATACGGTTGTGTTTCTGAGTTGAGTTACCAAAAAAAAAATAACGCACAATTAACAAAGGGGGCTTATTGTCAATGTGTCATACATTTGAAATCTCTTCTCCAAAAGAGAAAAAGAGAAGGAAAAAAGCTACCATAATAGGGAAAGAGAACAGAAACAGGTAACAAAAAGGTGAGAATCATGGACAAAACCATGACTACTTCCCTTTTCCTTTTTTGAGAAATATGACTAATTCAAAACCATAAAGCACTTCCGAGCTGGTTTCCAAGTGTATTCAAAAGTCCGAACTCTCTGCTAGTGGACGGTCTACTAGCAGGGAGTATGATTAAAGATAAATCTTGCAAATACTGGTCTGATTGAGAAAGCATTGTTTCAATCAAAACTGCCGTGGAGGTTCGAGTACTTGTTTTTTCTTTAATCAAACTCAATCTTGATAGCATCAACGGACACATGTCCAGCCCCAGTTTTTGGCACCAAAGTCACCAACACATTATCATCATCTTCAGCTCCCAAATCCTCCAAAAGCTCACTTATCCCCAGCCTTAGCCTAGTCTTGATCTTCTTGTGATGCTTATGCTTATGCGGCACGTTCACAAAGCTCCCCGCAAACTCCGTCTTGTGGGGCCCACTCGTAGTCTCGTCCTCGTCGTTGATGAACACATCGAACTTTATGAAAACATCTCTATCCACCTCTATCCCCTCAATCAACAACACCTCCTCTTCTTCGTCTTTCTCTTTCTTGCTCCTCGACTTCTTTGGCCTAGGCACTAACACTGTTACCTTCTTGTCGAGTTTTCCAGGGAACACCACGGCGGAAGAAGGTACTTCTTCCGCCGCCTTGGCTACGCCGATGCCTGATGCGGCGTTTTTGACCTTTTTGAAGATCTGGGAGACACGTGGTGTGGGTTTTGAGGTGAGCCACGGGATGTCCACGTCTTGGTATATGTAACCGAGATTGGTGCTGTCTAGACAGTCTTTGACATACACCTTTGTGAGATTTGCATTCTCATCGTAGAACACGAAGCCTGTATAAGAAATTTAGAAAATAACCAAAATTTTAATGAATCTTCAAACTCTATATATGAAATATTTTTAATCAAACTTGATGGATTTTCGTAGTTTATTCTTTTAAGATTGATGATGATAGGATGTCACGCAATGACTTTATTTTACATGCATTTTTATTCTTAATATTACGTTATGTGGGTCTCATATGAAACAAGATCGATCTAGTCTTCTTTTTTAATTAACTTGTTGCCGTTTAAAAAAAAAAAAGATGTAATTTTCCCCCAATATAGTACTCTGGACCAATATTGCTTATCCTCTCATGCACATAATTGTGTAAGACAACACATTTGGCTATCATGTAACATGTTAGGCTGGTAAGTAGCAGATCATATAATGGATTGAAGTAATTATTATGACGTCGCATTAAATGATACTCAAATTTAAGCCCGATTGTGTAAGTTTGTTCATAGTAATAAGTTTTATTCGAAATCCTTTTTTCTAGAATTAATGATGTGCGCCATGCAGTGATGATAGTTTTAAATTAGGAATATGATGATAGACCGAGCCACATTAGTTGGCGTGTCATTTCAAATCGTACAACATTATTATTTTTTAGCATGTTGGGAAATGCTACAATATATACCTTTGCTTGGGTGCATACGGTATGCACTCTCCTTGAATTCATAACATATTAGATTAATGTTGTAAATTTTTTACACATAAGTTGTGAATCGAGATTGATGTTGTGAATTTTTTTCCCTACTGTTATAATTATGACTCATCGAAAATGTTACAAATCATGGGTACATATCATGCACGGCCAATAAGGATGTGTATTATATCATTTCTCTGGCATGCTTATAGCTTAATGTATTTTTTCTATTTTTTGTTTTGATTTTCCTGGAAGATTCCTAATTTTTTTGACGCACTTCCATGTTTTGGAAAGAACCTTCTTGGAGTCCTTAAAAATGATTTTGACAAACAAAAAATTAACAGGACATGAGAGAGATTTTTTTATGAAGAGATTCTCCATAGGTAATTTAGTTTGGAAAATAGAAAGAATCTAAAATGACAAAGTAAACAAAAATGTTAGGATCCAGAAAAACCCGAAAATGTCGAGGAAAGAGTTTTGGATCATTGATTTCTCTTTCCTAATGATCCAGATTTTAGATTATTGATTTCTCTTTCCTCGACATTTTCAGGAAAACTCTTCATGTATCCTCCAAAGTAAACGAATCTACTTACTGGCATTTAACCAATCAGGATCAGTAAAATCCTGTCGTTTTCCTCCAAGGCTTTTCCATACGGACCACATCCGATCCACATTCGAGTGATGACCGAAGAAAATCGGGTCAAACCCGGCAGAATAGAAATTGCCCATATCCTCCAAGTTGGGCTGGCTCGGATCTCCACACCATACATGAATCGGTCCATGAGGAATATTCTCCAGTGACCCGGCTCCAGGATCCGGCTCCTCGCCCGCCCGGTAAGTGCTCCCAAGGAAAAGCTGTGGTGTCTTTGCACTAGACACCACTTGCCTAAAAATTAATCACAAAAGAGAATTTTATTAATCTATCAAACGAGATTCATATTGCTTATATAAAACATTACGGATTCAAAGATATAGACAATTTTTTCGTAGGGCTAGAATAGTGAAAGTGTCTAATTTTCTGGGACGGAGGGAGTAGTATAATTTTGTTACAAAAATTCAAAGGAACGAGAGCAGGACAGCATCACAACTTACCTATACATGACGGTGAGGTTGCTATTTATTCGTGCCTGATTTGATTCACTTGTATCCGTCCCGTTATAGTCGAGATCGATCACGGTGGGTGGTTGGTGCTTCGGGTTGCGAAGTGAGTCGTAGAAGGGCGACTTCGAGTTGGTGTACAAAGCGGGCATTTGCATACCGGCAGGAGAGTCCCAGTTCCAGAATGGCATTGCGAAAGTCGGGTCATTTATCAAACTTCCCAAAATCCTTTCGAAGAAATAGAGGTACCACCTGTTAAAAAAAAAAAAATCATGTGTTAGATCTACGAGCTCGACGACAATTTGTAACCGAAATCCTTAGTGGTAGCAGATCATACGCACTAACAAATGGTAACGGAGACCTCGGATGTGTTTCCAACGGTCCTAAAACAAATTTGTGAAAGGAAACGGAAAAGCTTGTTTGGTGAAAGCTTAATGCAATAAAATTTAACATTTTCCTTTTAACTAAGCAAATAAGAAAATAGATTTCAAAGTTTTTTCTTTATTTTGTGTTGCTTATTTTTGGGTTGAACCTACATTCTCGAGACCTGGGTGATGAATCATAAAATAGCCTCTACATTTTGAAACCAAAATTTATATAAAAATAAAATAAAAAAGAAATTATGCTAGAAGTTTTTTGAGATGTAATCCTGATGTTGTTTCATGGTTTAAAAAATTCAGTTTACAATGACTGGAATTTTTTATTTGTTGAACTTTTCTTGTAGCATGGATTTTGAGTCTTTTCTTTTTGTTCGGCAAAAGAAGAGAATTTTATAAAAGCCATAGGGTACATTGACAAAAAGAATTTTTTTTACCGAGAAAATAAACTAAGAATTTTTTTTACCGAGAAAATAAACTACTCCCTCTGTCCCAATTTGTTTGCTCACTACGAAACTACGTGCAATTTTCAAACTAAAAATTAATGTATTTATCAAAATAATTTTTGAATTTTTTTTGCACCGTATTAAAGTTTTCAATGAGATCTATCAAACAAGATCCACATTGATTAGAAAATTATTTTTGCAAGTACATTATTTTTTAGTTTGAAAATTGCACGTAGTTTCGTAGTGAGCAAACAAATTGGGACGGAGGGAGTATTTACAATAAAATCTCTTTTTGATTTAAACTCTTGGCACTCTTGACTCTACCAATAACGCAATACTAAAAGTCTTGTTATGGAGTTGTTATGGAGTAGGGGAGGAGGATCTTATAAGGGCTCACTTACGTAGCTTATGTAAAGGATTTTTCGTTCGAAATTGAATTTCGACAATCCGAACCGTTAAATGCGTTTAGAATGTGTTTTTAAGGTTTGTTGCGTGGATTCGTAAAAGAAAAATACCCGGAAGGGCTTGATCTGAGCATTTTTCGATAAAAAATATATATATGTACGTTTTTATCAAAAAATGCTCGGATCAAGCCCTTCCGGGTATTTTTTTTTACGAATCCTTGCGCTGCCCCTTAAAAACATGTTTTAAACATATCTAACGGTTCGGATCGTCTCAGATCGTCGAAATTCAATCTCGAACGAAAAATCTCTTACATAAACTATGTAAGGGAGCCCTTATAAGATCTTCTTCCATGGAGTAGGTATTAATTATTTAAGTTAACAAAAATGAATTATTTTAAGCTTTGTGGTAATTAGGCCCCACCCAAATGACCTATTCTAACTCACCGTGCTTGAAATTTTTCCAAACCTTACCTAATTCGTAGGTACTACTATCAATTTTTATAAGGCTAGTTTACGCCGGATTTTTTCTGGTCTAATTAGCCGGCCATCCCACTCAATGAGCGCTGTGATTGGTTCTCCGGGCTTTAATTGCAACTAGGTATGAAGCCTCGTGCTTTGCACGAAATTAATGCCCGTTAGTGTTTGCCCGTTGGTAAAAATTAACGATGTGCATGCTATGTATTTTTTTACTTAGTTCAATAGGTTTAGAAATGATATTTACAAATACAGTTGGGGACTAAAGAGGGAAAAAATAAAGCCTGGGGGTTTGACAATGACAAAACACAATAAAGTAGTAGGGGCCCAAGCGAAAAATATAAAACAAAAGGGGAAATTTTGTAATTGTGTAAAAAAACCAGCAAATGACCAAAATAGCCAAGGGGAAATCCTATAATTACCAAAATCAAATAAGGCAAGTAAGAAATTGCAGGGGTAAAATCGTCCAAATTGAACCAAATGTGGTAAGCCATCAAATTTGACATTGTCTGTTATATGGCAATTGGGAAGGATACATATAAGTTGATCCTGACATGACCCCTGAGTTTGTGTTTTTCTTATTAAAAAAAATACTTACCTATGGAAGGGGAAAAAGAGCCACGATTCATGCACTTGAAGATCCAGATCCGGAAACCCGACTTGATGGTAAGCCCCGTCACAATAAGCGCAGTGGATCGATGCTTGTTGTTTGAAGCTACGCGGGTCGGAGTCGGGTAAGTCCCTCATGAGTTGAAGGGCTTTGTTATACTTTGCTATGTACGCCTCGTCGGCCAAATGGGCCGCGGGTCGGACCCTCGCATAGTTTGCCTGCGGAGGGACCTTGAAATCAATGATCTTGGTCGTCTTGGGCGGGCAACAGTTGGTTTTCCTTGCCCCGGTGGGTAAGTCCGCCGCCCCGCATGTATTTATATCAGGAGCGGAAATCGGAGCAGCAAGTGCTAACGGGTCGGGTACCAAACCCGCGGCACCATAAAGCCCGCCCAACCCAATAAGCATGTCTCTCCTATCAAACTTCCCTTGTGAAGTTTCTCCATTTTGTTCATTGTCATTGGCTTTGCAAGACACTTTGTAGGAATACTTGTGGTTTCTTCTAATGGAAGGAACTTGGAATGTTTTCGTTAAAAGAGGAGAAGAAAAGCGGGTGGAAGAGGTTGCGGTGGCGGCCGCCAAGGCGGCGGTGGTGGTGGGAGGGGGAAAAGAAGCCATGGTTTTGGTTGGGGTTTACCAAGAAGACATATGATATGTAGGTTTATATAAAGTTAGGGTTGAGACTTTTCTATGCATGACAATGTTAGTTGACAAGATTATAAGACTAAACAAAGCACGTGGGAGGGGGGAAATTTTTACTTAGCCAGCTCACAAAAACTTGTATTGGGTTAAACTTTTGTTCTCCTTCTTCTTTTTTTTATCATTCGATATACATCAGTAGGGGTTAGCGGGGGGAGTTGAGGAGTTAGTCTTGAGGGGAGTCTAAAGGCTATCCATAACCCTAAACCCCAAACGCCTCTGCCGAGGTTCGAACCCAGGTCTCCCTTTTGTTTTTTTTTTTTTTTCAAAGTGTAAGAACTCCATTTAATTAATACAACTGAAAAAGATATGATACATATAAAAAAGACAAATTACACAACCAAATCAATTGAGACGGTAGTTAAATTAAGGACAATGATATGTCATTGATATGGCAAATCCATACATAAAATTGCCCAATGCAAGTGAGTCGTTCATTATTTTATGAAATTCGCGTGCATTGAACGGTTCAAGATTTACTAGGGTAAAAATCTACGTGTACACACTTGTGTTAAAATCCATATGTACGCAATGTTTCCTTAATTTAAGCTCCTTGGTTTTCGTACACTCTACACTAAATTTAATTGACTCGATTTTTAACAATCAAAAAAAATTGACACATAGAATGGCGGACCCCTTTTTTTTTTAGGTAATGCATGGTGTCCCGGATCATCTTGCACGCAACTCGGATTAATCCCCTACAGCCCATCCCACAACAGTTTCACATGCTTACACGTAGGGGTGAGATGGCCCCAAGAGTTGCTAGTAAGAAAAATCGAACCTGAGACCATAGGTAAGAACAAACTTCCATATCCGAACCGAAGCCAAGATCATTTGGCCAACTGCTGGTAATTAAACAATGCCGAACCAGGATCTTATATCTAAAGTGTCAATTTTTCATTCACTAGTCCAGGATCTTATATCTAGAATGAAAAATTGGTAACTTGGATTAAGTATTCCATTATCCGATTAATCTGCTTTTTCACAAGACTACTTAAAAAAATATTTTAAAATGAATGAACGACTCGAATCATTTGTTTGGAACTTGGAAGTAGCGCCTGTGCACTAATGTTTGCACCATCAGTGCACGCTTGGCTCGATGAAAACTTTTCTTACCTTGGTATTAAACCGAATCTTCAAGCAAAATGATGCGAATTTTCTTTTAGTTCTCTCTTTAGGCTTTTTAAATTTTTCTCTCATCCAATTTTTCATTGGATGTTTTTTTTTTTCGCCGTTCTTCTCTTCTCGATGTACCCTTCATCGAGTTTTTAATTAAATCTTTTTTTGCCGATCAGAAAAAATATGATGCGAATTTTAACAGTTTTATTCTTAAAAATAACCAGTCAAATTTCAACATATGATTTCACTTTCAATTATTTTATTTGCGTATCTTGTTTTCATATCTTACTATCCTTTTGTTTATACCTCAAGTTGGTCATTATGCAAAAGGATAAGGTCGTCACGTGCTAATCACTATGTCACCGTATAATTATTTAAAGGGCAACTTAATTAGCTTTCACGTAATTATTAATCTATTAATTAGCTACTGACTTTTTCCCCTATTTTTTAAATACAACCTTGGATTTGTAGCATTTAATTGTTGCCGACTTCATAAGTTAATTAATAATACTAGCTAGTTCCTTCCTCCACCTTTTAGGGTTTATTCACATGGTAATGTCGGGGCCAAGATTTACTTAAATTAATTAGTTTTTGCTACTGTTTTTCGTATGTTCAATTCCTAGATGATTTAGTGAGTAACGTGTTATTTTTAACATTCCACTTTTTAAAAAAAAAATAAAAAAATTTATAACCTGTTGCAGAAATGTAAAATACAAAACTACTGCTAAAGTCATTTCATTTTAACAAATATGGAAAAAAGCTCACCAGTAGGTTTGGTCTTCCTGCAAAATTAATCGAGACGTACATAAGCTATGTCGAACAGCTTAAGTTATCAAAAACAATATACAGGAGTGAGAAGGAAGAAGACGTCTCTCCACAGTACTATGTATTCTTCTTTTTTCACTTGGCAAAAGAAAATTTTATTAATGCCTCGATCAATAAAAGGTACCGAGAGAGAGAGAGAGAGAGAGAGAGGGGTTGAAGATAAACATCTGAATTATATTGTCACACGTGTCCTAACGAATATATTCATGTGTAAATCGGATTGGAACCGGGGAGCCTGTAGTAAGCAACTCACTATAGGCGTGTAGTGAGAATCTCGGCCATTCATTGTTGTTTTGGACGGTCTGGATCTTAAATAAACTGTCCGTGTGCAAACAGTTTATTTAAGAATAAACAGCTGAGATTTTCATTACAGGGTGTAGTGACTACGGGACCCCTGCTCCCGGATTGGATGATACAAAACCTGAGGAGAGGATCAGAGCTTGACTTTGTGGATCCCATCTAATAAGCAATTAAAAAGAGGACAGACAAGACTTAATTTTTTGCTCAATGAAAGTCAGCGTTGCTAGTTTTTATTTGTGAATTTTGAACTCTCAGCTAATTTTAAACGCGGTGAATGTCTCCGATCATCGGCACGACATCGGCACAGTGACACCGTGCCCGCATAGCACTCTGCGCAACACCCACCCCGGATTTCTGAAAAAGAGCCTTTCACGTTTAAAATGAACTTCCATTAATAATACTCACAAATAACTTCCATGTGAATAAACCCTAAAAGGTGGAGGAAGGAACTAGCTAGTATTATTAATTAACTTATGAAGTCGGCAACAATTAAATGCTACAAATCCAAGGTTGTATTTAAAAAATAGGGGAAAAAGTCAGTGGCTAATTAATAGATTAATAATTAGGTGAAAGCTAATTAAGTTGCCCTTTAAATAATTATACGCTAATTAAGCTAATTAAACTTTTGAAGTGCCTAAACCTGATGGGCCTGAACCCAAGTGCCTAAATCCACTATAATCTAACCTAACGAGCCAAATCTCCTAAAACTAAACGCCAAAATTAACTTTCCAAACAGGATCCTTGGAAGTTTTGAAAGTGTACCAAGAAAATGAGCAAAACAACATAATTTTGCCTCACAACACGGCGCACAACATCTACTGCACAACACCCACCCGGATTCGTGTATGAAGCCGTATTGGTATAAATTAGGCATGTGGACGACTGAATAATTAAATACATGCGAGTATATGGTGCCTATCACTCGACTATCACTGCAGTCACAAAGAGGACAAGATTTATGGTAAGTTTATAGTAACCAAAGTTATCGGCAAAAATAAGGAGTAAATAAATAAATATATTTAACTCTGATCAATCGATCTTGTAATCAAACCCCAATAATAGGAAGACTCATGACATTACTTAACAGAATGGAAGTTATGTGTGAGTATTATTAATGGAAGTTCATTTTAAACGTGAAAGGCTCTTTTTCAGAAATCTGGGTGGGTGTTGCGCAGCGTGCTGTGCGGGCACGGTGTCACCGTGCCGATGTCGTGCCGACGATCGGAGACATTCACCGCGTAGAGCTCATCGAGTTTTACATGTGTACCAAAAACCAGCTCAATTGAATATCGATAAGTGCCTCATCGAAACACATATAACTTGTTGCAGTGGTTTTGATCTAGTGTTTCAGATCCATTCGGAACCATGCATTTCAAGATAAAATGTTCCGATGAGGCACTTAACGATATTCAATCAAGCTGGGTTTCAATACAACAACAATAACAAAACTCATCTAGTCCCCAATCAGAGTACCACTGAAACAGTGGCCCCCTAAACCTCCAAGAACTGAGGAGCTACAGGGACGTTTTGCTGCAGAACCATGTCCCCAAATGAAAGCCGGAAGGCATCAGGGAGGTCAGGCCTAGAGACCCAAATCAATTTCTATGCTCAATATCATGCTTCATTTATTCATGGTCCAGAGCATCTCACTAATGAGCACAATCAAGCTGATTTTCAATACACATGTAAAACTTGATGAGCTCTACGCGGTGAACGTCTCCGATTGTCGGACCGGCACCTGTATTACTGTTCCTTTGGAGCAATAATGGCTAGCTCTATTCCCTAGAATAAAGAAATAATATAGAAAGGCAATCATGACAGCGATATCCGTCATTTTATTTCTACTCTTTTTTTTAGCAAAAATACATAACATACCACAACTATATGAAACAGTTTGGTAGTTATGACACTCATTTGTTTAATAAAAATAGATAGTTCTTCTGGCAATGCACTGATAAAATTATAAAATTATAAAATAAAATAAAAATTTATTTCCATTCTATTGTTTAAACCGTCGAAGGAAAATCTTGAATTTGGATTTCACATTGCCGGGTTAAGGGGTATGCCACTAACTTGGGTTTTTTGGTTTTTTGGCTTTTTGAGTTTTTTATGTGAGAGTTCGAAAAATGTGTTCGTTTTTTGTGATTTTTTATGTGATGTATTATGAGAGGATGATATGTCTCAAAAAATGTAATAAATTGGCTTTTTAAGTTAGTGGAACGGGGTCTAAGTAATACTAGTATTTATACTATGTAGGCATCTTTTAGTTTGATTCCCATTTTTATATCCTGAGTTCCTGACCTTAATGGCAACTAGATTACTTAAAGAATTACTTTATGGTACAGATTTATCGGAATTTGTGCTAAAGTAACCCTATCTCAGTGGTTATATGGAGATCACACAATTGGTTTATATGGAGATCACAACTAAAGATTTATTTTAGTCCTCGGAGCAGGTGAAATTTCAAATGGAGATTAATTAATTATTCAGTCGTCCACATGCCTAATTTATACCAAAACGGCTTCATACACGAATCCGGGGTGGGTGTTGTGCAGTAGGTGTTGTGCGCCGTGTTGTGAGACAAAATTACGTTGTTTTGCTCATTTTCTTGGTACACTTCCAAAGCTTCCAAGGATCCTGTTTGGAAAGTTAATTTTGGGGTCTAATTTTGGGGTTTAGATTTAGGAGATTTGGCTCTTTGGGATAGAGTATAGTGGATTTAGGCGGACTTTGTAGTGGTTTTCCTTCCTCCAAACAAGGCCTCGGAAGCTTCAGATGTATGCCCAAAAATCAAGCAAAATGATATAGTTTTACTGCACAACACGGCACTCAACACCTACCGCACTTCGTACACACACCGTATAACCACAACTCTAATCACACTTCTCTTACATTCACATGGGCCTTACACACAGGGATATAGTGCCCACATATAGCTGAGGGAAGTGTGGTTGGAGTTATGGTTAAAAGAGAGTAGTAAGTAGTAACTCCGAAATTCTTCAGCCAAATTTTTTTTCTTTTTAAGAAAACTGTCAATTTGGTTGTGAATATGTTCATATGACGCAAAATAAGATCTACATATGGTTTCATTTGACGATCTGAATCGTTCATTTTGTAAGTCACAATCTATACTTCTTCTTCTTCTTCTTCTTCTTCTTCTTCTTTGAAGATATACTACTTCTTCTTCTTCTTTGAAGATATACTACATATGGTTCCATTGATAATCTGAATTGTTCATTTTACAAGTTTCGACCTGTATATCTTCTTCTTTCTTCTTTTTTTCCCGGAAAATAGATCTGTATTTCATTCATGTATATTGTTATATACATTAAAACAAACTATATTTGTCATTAGAACAATGAATATTTTTATAAAAAAAAAAAAGCGTTATCCAAAAAAAAAAAATTTAAAAATACAACTCAGGGGTGTGCCACTAACTTGGTTTTTTTTGCTTTTTGGCTTTTTAGTTTTTTTATGTGAGAGCTCGAAATACGCATTAGCTTTTTGTAATTTTTTATGTGATGTATTGTGAGGGGATGACATGTATCGAAAAGCGTAATACTTAAAGAACAACCAACAAGCATGTCAGTAACTTCAATTAACCAGATAAATATGGAGAGTAAAGTTCGGTGTAGCGTTACACGCAAAAGGAAGTCAAGTACGTCCAAGTTGATACTCCAACCTTTTTTACACTCAGATTGTCCTAGTCTCCCTTTTTTATATATATAATTAGATAACCGAATCAGTTTACGCGCATCTAAATTAATTCCGGAGCCTTGATTTTAACGATCAGACTAAACTCTTCAGTAGCCCGAAGGATTGAAATGTTTGGCTTCCATTACATTCAAACATGCGGCCTCATGAAAATCAAACTATTATTATATTCTCATGTCCACTTTGTCAAACATCTTGCGGTTTGTTCCGGTCTCTTGTTCTAATCAACCCCATGTCCCTCCGCATATTAATTAATTCAATTTTAGTCTAATAGTTACATGTGTATGTTCATGTTCACTCTTATCAAATTAATTAATCGTAGATCTGGACTTTAATTTGTTTTATGAGCTCAAGGTCTTGCCAGCTGCGCCTCTGCACACTCCCCAAATTAATCAGACTAGTGGACTGGTGCAAACCCATTAATGGGGGAGATTTTTCAATCTCGGTATTACATGACGGTACCCGTCATGGATCGCGGCCTTCTAAAATACTTTTGGACGGTCCGGATACTAAATAGTAACCTCTTACCGGTAAGAGTTAATTTAAATCTGGACTGTCTAATATGTTCCGGTCTTTTGGCTTCGGCTGTTACAGTAAATTCAAATATATTTGGGTTTATTAAGCGAGTAATTAACCTTTCAGAAATACTCTTGAGTATTAAATTTGATCCTAAGCTCCTCTCCAATCTCTATAATGTATTAAGCTGGCATACTTATCTGAATTATGTAACAGATTTTATTTTGATGATTCCGTAGAATTTGTAGGCATCGTTGTATTCATCGTCACGAAAAAATCAGCTTCGTAATAACTACATAAATATTATTACGAAAGTATGTAACGGAATCATATAGCTACCATTATCCAATCAAATTAACATATATGTAATTGTATAGCTAAAATTAACAAGGCCTAACAAAAGACCGATATAAATTGAAGTGACAATCCACAGAAAGAAAATGATGTAGAATGGAGGATTCTTATTTTTATTTTTATTTTTGTCATTCGTCATTCTTAATCTATTACATGGAGAGGAGGGAATGAGACTTAATCCCAAGATACAGTGTGGGGCATTCAAAAGCTCTACCGCATGAGCTAGTCACCACTTGCGTAGAAAGGAGGTAGAAAGGACGATTCAGGATAGGTGTATTTGGTTTACCCATTCAACATAATTATTAGTACTAGTCCAAAACATATCTTTCAAATTCAATAAAGCCATCAATTTGGGAGACACTTTTCTAGTCAAGATAAGAATTTCGCTTCTTGAATGTTGAAAACCAAAACTTGTCGTAAGGGTGTTGTTTTGGTTTTGGCTTTAAGTGGAGCGTCGTGGTAGTGTGTTACTATGTTAGTTCCTTTGAAGGTTTGGGTTGCACAATTGAGTCCGTAGGACTGTTCCTCCATCATAAAATTTTAAAAAAAAGGTTAAAAATTAAGAACAAGCTTATGCCCCCCTATTTAATGAGCTTTGAACCAAAGGGCTCATCTCATTTTTTAAGCAGCTAAAAAAAGGCTCATACATGCTTTTACAACAATTGATGTACAAAAAATTTTAAATTGATGAGCCTTTTTCACAATCCACACACAGAACAGGAAACTTGAAGTGACACGTCATAAAACGCATACTGCATTGTAAATGCCTACTCATCAATACGCTTCAGTGTAAAGACGGAGTCAGGTTTTAGTTTGATGACGACAGACCAAGAGGAAAATTTTGCATTTGAAAAAACTTGCCCTTTACCTAATAACAGGGATGATTTGACCCAATGCAAATAATAAGGATGTGGAATGATTTTTTTTTATATTTTTTCCTCGAGTAATTAATACACCCATGTAGTTATTTCTTATGTAGGAGTACTAAAGAAGCCGAAAATAAATTTGATATGCCGACCTAAAAGTATAACTTGAATTATTTTTTAGTAGGTCAACCTAAAATTATTTAAATTGTAAAAAGAATAACCTAGCTAATTATATAAGATATTCATATACTCATAAGGGAAAATTTCAAAAAAAAAAACTCTGACCTTTGGCCCGTTTATCACATCAACACCTGAGCTTTTAAAAACATCAACTAAACCCCCAAGCTTGACACTCCGTCATCAATTTCCCCCCTCTTCCCATATTCCGTCCAATACTTAACGGAAACTCCCAAAACGATGTCGTTTTGTGGGTTTATCATGGCCTTCCAAATTTCTTCGCTACACGTTGTCTTGTGGGGTCAATTTCGGGGTCTCACACGACGATCTAAACCATTCAATTATTTTAAAATAATTATTCAAAAAGTCTCTTAAAAATCCAGGTCCATCGGATATTTATAAGTAACTGGTCTAATTAGTTTAATTTTTCATTTAGAATTAGGACCCTATAAGCTAAAAGAATTTTGCAAAAAGTTATACAATTGTGGGCTCGGTATCTCCTTGATCTGAACCGTAGATATCGTAGTGCTTATTGAGATTAGCATTCACTTAAAAAATTATTGAACGGTTCAGATCGTTTGTGTATGACCCCGAAGTTGGCCCCACAAGAAAACGTTTAAAGAAAAAAATTGGAAGCCCATGACAAACCCACAAAACGACGTCGTTTTAGGGGTTTCCATTAAGTATTGGACGGAAAATGGGAAGAGGGGGGAAATTAATAACGGAGTGTCAAGCTCATGGGTTTAGCTGACGTTTTTAAAAGCTCAGATGTTGATGTGATAAACTGGCCAAAGATCAGGGGGGTTTTGGAATTTTCCCTACTCATAATTATGTTAACTATTATAGTAGCTACCATGTCCATAAATTTTGGATGGAGGGCCTCGCCGGCCTTGCTGTATATAATTCCAACTCTGCTCTGCTGCCTACTTATTTTTCATAAAATATGATGACTATTGACTCGGAAATCTATTTTTGTGTAAAAACTGCATAATAACAAATGAATTAGTGACAACCTTACATAGCTTATATAAGGGATTTTTCGTTCGAGATTGAATTTCGACAATCCAAACCGTTAGATGCGTTTAGAATGTGTTTTTAAGGTCTAACACGAGGATTCGTAAAAGAAAAATAACCGGAAGGGCTTGATCCGAGCATTTTTTGATAAAAACGTACATGTACGCTTTTTTATCGAAAAATGCTCGAATCAAGCCCTTCCGGGTATTTTTTTTATACGAATCATATTGTTGGGCCTTAAAAACATGTTTTAAACACATCTAACAGTTCGGATGGTCTTGGATTGTCGAAATTCGATCTCGAACGAAAAATCTCTTACATAAGCTATGTAAGGGAGCCCCATAAGGATTCTCTATATAGGTATTTTTCGTTCGAGATTGAATTTTGACAATCCGAACCATTAGATGCGTTTAGAATGTGTTTTTAAGGTCTAACACAAGGATTCGTAAAAAAAAATACCCCAAAAGGGCTTGATCCAAGCATTTTTCGATAAAAACATTATACATAGCGTTTTTTCAAAAACTGATTGGATCAAGCCCTACCGGGTATCTTTTTTTTACGAATCCTCGCGATGGACCTTAAAAACATGTTTTAAACACATCTAACGGTTCGGATTGTCTCGGATCATTGAAATTCAATCTCGAATGACAAATCCCTTACATAAGGCTTATGTAAGGGAACCCTTATAAGATTCTCCTTATATATATATATATATATATATATATATATATATGTAGGGAGCACTTCTAGTCCGAGCTCCGGACCTCCACGTTCCCGATATTTTTTTTATGATCCGAACCGTCCACAGTTTTGTGAAAAACTGTTAAGATCAAGCCCTTCCCGATATTTTTTTTTATGATTTCTAGCGGGGGGGGCCCCTTAAAAACACGTTTTAAACATATTGGATGGTTTGGATTTTGTCAGAACAATTTTTAAAACCTTCAAAACACCCAAAAGCTTCCGGTCAAGGATTCCTGACTGGAAGCTGGGCCTATATATATATATGAAAACTAAGTACAAATAATTATGTGTTATGGATTCACCCTTCAATTTGATTACTCGCACGTTATTTCAAACCTTTTTCTATAATTCTAGCCTATACGGGAATCTATTAGTGCAGCATCTGTTCGGGTGGTAAATAGGAAATCAAAATCGTTAATCCGACAAGTGCATGTATCCAATTCCCGGAGAAATTTCGTGTCATACTCATCCAAGGACTAGTACTAAGCTATGAGGAAAGTAACAATAGTTTGCTCAATTGGTGCAAGTAACGCTGACCTTTTCTAAGCCACTGGTTCATGTGGTGACTAAATATTCATCGAGTGTGCCCGAAGCACAGTCACGTGGTGCTCTGAGACACTATAACACCACACATACTTGTTGAGTCCACGACTAAGTATATTATATTAGTTTCACATAAATGTGTAGTGCTTGAATTAGCCAAAGCATCATGTGACCGTGCTCCGGAACAACTGAATAATTACTCTAGCTAGATAGTTTTTTCTCTTAAATTACATTAGCCTTCTTGATTTTGGGATGCGAAACACGAAACGTAACGGCATCTCACCGACGTGATTGGCTAATTTAATTAGCACATGGAATATGATCTTTTGAGTTTTGACCAAGTGAGAGAGTGACATGAATCTAACCCTTAGATAATTGCAAAAAATGAGGGATATGGTCTCCCTCGTACAGTACTCTAGTTACACCTAATTTTTAGGTTTGAAAATTTTCTCTGTGATTAATAAAAGGGGTACCAACCACCCTTGTACCGATTATGCACAGACGGCGTCGGAGACCCCTTTGTGGGTCCCAAACGGTCTCTGAACCGTTGATTCATCTCATAATCAAATTCCAAAGGGCCCCGCGGGAATCGATGCAATTGGACGTCCATAAGATCTCGATCCAAAATCACCTCATTTCATTCTAAATGGGTTGATTTTGGATCGACATCTTATGGACGTCTGATTGTGTCAGCCCTTTGGAATTCGATTCTGAGATGAATCAACTGTTCGGATTGACCGTTTGGGACCCACAAAGGGGTCCCCGCCACCGTCTATGCGTGATCGGTATCGACCAGTTTGTACGTATAGAACGGTTCGTGATTAATTGGCCCAAGCCTGGAAGTTCCTTTGGTGAAAATGAAATTTTAAAAATTCTTTTATTTGTGGAAAGTTTTTTAAAATTTCAAGTTGCAGCCATATTTTCTCATGAGCGAATAAAGTTATTGTGGCAACGTTATCAATACAATCTTGAATCTCCCTCAAACCTAGCTAATACCAATATATACGTACCAATATATACATATGAAATTTATTTTCATTATCATTTGATAAATGTGTACATAGTAATGTACAAGTATAAGAAGAAGTTAGCAACCAAATAGACCCAAGGTTTTCCATGCACAAAAAACTTTCAATTCTGGCTTCGTTCTGTTTAAATTTGGGTGAGGTTGATGTCCATATTGCCATGCACAAAAACAGGCATTAGCCAATGAAAAACAGATCCAAAATTGTAAATGTAGGTGTTTAAGCCCAAAAAGCCCAAATTTTAGATAATATGTCATCCTCCCCCTGTCCCATTCTGTTTGTCATTTTCGGATTTTTCTATTTTTTTTTAGGGGATGTGAATTTAATGCAATTCTCCTCCAAAAGTTTGTTTCAATTACCCATATGTCCCTTCAATATATTTTTTTAATATTTATGAGGGTTAGTTTTGAAAATCTGAACACTTTTTCTTTAACTTATTAAAAAAATTAATAATTTGAAACAACGCAAAATTGAATGTGGAAATATCAAAATGGGATAGAGGGATTACAAATACGAGGGTTGCGGGCCAAAAATAGCTTCATTTATTAATTCTTTTCGGTACACACTCTCTCTCTCTCTCTCTCTCTCTCTCTCTCTCCCCCTCCCATGCACTTGTTCAATCAAGGCAAAAAAAACAAAAGCAAAAAGGCTAGAATTACATTGTTTTACTCTCTCTCTCTCTCTCTCTCTCTCTCTCTCTCTCTCTCTCTCCCCCCACTCTACTGCTCTGTCTCTCTCTCCTTCGCTAGAGTTAAGGTT
>JAXBDA010006570.1:0-20336 GCA_036023075.1 Gaultheria prostrata
GGGAATGACATAGAGTTAATGGGTGATGTCAACGATTTCCATCCAACCCACTAACGGCAAACAAACGGCTGGGGCAAAGTGCAGCCGACAACCAAACCAGAGGGGAGGTCAGTGCAATTTCTGAAACATGAGGGGAGGTATTTGTAATTGTCAGAAACCTCAGGGGAGGTAAGTGAAATTTACCCTTTTAAAATTGATCAAGTTTGACTATTTGTGGCTGTGAGTGTACGAGGCTCGATTAAATTTTTGGCACCGCATCATTTTGGCGGGAACATACGCTGTGAGTGTAGGCGCAGCTCGAAGAGTCTCTCCTCCGACCGTATGGTCAAAACCTACGAATTGAATCCTGATTAATTATGTGTTGAGCAAACTCTCAACCAACCAGACTTATCCTCGGGACTCCATAAGATGCTTTTCTATCCTCATTTATTAATATAGGAGTATATTTGGTTAAGTATGGTACATAGTTGATAAATAATCCGAACAAATCGAGCAATTGATTGCGTCAAAATTAGTTTGAAATTTGGCGAGTTCTAACGTGTGTATAAGCTCATTTTATTTATTAGACGAGCTAATTTGAGATGTGTGTTTAATCAAGCTAAACTCGAGTAATTTGTAATTTTTACAATCATAAGTTGAACAAATTAACTGAATGTACTACATTAGTTATTCTCAAGCTCAGTTTGAAAGTTTTATGAGTTTCAAAAATAGCTCAAACTTTTCTCTCATTTTTTTTTTGGGTAATTGCTGCATCTTATAACCAACCAAACAAAGAACCTAAAACAAACTACCATCTGTAGTTGGGACCAAGATTAGATAAAGTCTTGGCCGCAAAGAGTTTGTAGACGCGCTCTTTTATAATTTAATTAGGTTTGGATACGAGCGCGATCTCCTCGTTAGGAGTGGAGTGGAGTCTCTCTCTCTAGAATAGAGAGTTAGGGTTTTTCACTTTTCATAGTCGTCGCTCCATTTTTTCGGCCATCCCATCGCATATCTCTTCCTCCATTACTCCCCCTCTCCTCCCTTCTCAGTTTTGATCGTTCATTTGGGGGTGGGGTTGCCGCCCTCGCACCCCACCCCTGCCCGGTTCCTTGCTTGCCAGCCACCAGTTTTCAACCCCCCCGCCGACCTATATCTTACCTCTTCCAAATAAGTCTCCGTACACCGCCATCCACCAGATCTGTTACCCACCAACCCTCATCGTCCTCCATTACAAAACCATCCTCCGTCGTCTGATTCGGGGCCTTTTGGTAGATCCGACAAAGGGTTGAACTCGAGTGGTTGGCCCCCGTCGACGCAATAAAGCTCTATCCCAAAGAAGCTAGTGGTCTGCTAGTCAGTGCATCTCGATCCAACTCAGTGAGGCAACTCAATGGATGTTTTCCGATGAACGAGTTTTTGAGTCCAAATTAGTTGATTTTTTAATTGTTTTATTTGTTGGTTTGTTTTGATTGCATCTGCGCTATATTGTGTATTAATGGTTTGAGCTAGGTATCCATTGGGATTCTCTACTGCTATCCGTTGATAGGATTCATCATCTCGTCACGAAGTTGTCGGGTCTGCTTCGGCAGGTGTGTCTGCGAGCTAGTGGCCTTTGAAAGCCTTACCATGTTGTGCTCACTTCAATAGTTAGTGGTTTTGGTTTTATTCCAGTCTATTTATGTAATCGTTGCCGGATACACGCGTTTCTTTTGAAATGACATGATGACTTGTTCAAAGAAAAAAAAAGACGGGCTCTTTGGATGCCAATTATCGAGCCAGAAAAAAATTGAAGACCTCAAACTTGATTTGTTAAACCTGAGAATCGATCTCAGATGAACATTTAGCGAATCGAACACAAACCTCACACGCGAGTAAATTTAATTCGTTTCTAATCCTAATATTTGGCATCGTCAATTGAAATCGAACAGATTATGCGAAATTGTCACTTTCCAGAGTTGAATCCTAATTTATAAAATTGATCCTTTTTTTATCTGCGTAATTCAAAATTGATCGAGTTTGACTGTTGTAGTATGGCGGGAACTTCATAAAAGATGCTTTTCTATACTCATTTTTTCATAGGAGTATTTGTTTTTGTTATCGTTATGGCGGGAACTTCATAAAAGATGCTTTTTTATCCTCAAAAACATTTACTGTATTTAAAATTATTATGAGTACTCCTATAAAATTAATTTCCTATATATTTTCCTACTTTGGAGTTTATTTTGAAGATTTTTGATTGATATTTAAAAAAAATTATAAAATCTAAAAAATAAGTATAAGAACAATTTTTATTTTGAGAACACTAAATTATGGTGAATAGTGTCGCGCAATAATAATAATAATGCGTTCGTCGAATGATATGATAACAATAGTACTCGAGGTGATTTTTTATTTTATCAAAATTGTCCCATAAAAACTTGAATAACTGGATTTTGTTTTTAAAAATCATCGAACCAAGATTTCATTTATAATTCGGCCCTCTCCGACTTCGACTCTTGACTCCACCACTGTATGCATGCGTAGTAAGTAACATACTACTATTAATATAGTGGGATGTCAAAAATCAACATGTCCTTTTCTTTACTCAAAACGAGTTTGATTTGAATCCACAGAAAAATGGTGAAAGCGAGAGACTTTTGACAAAAAAGAAGAAAAGGGTTTGGATGTATATACGAATTTCCCATTTATATTTCCAACACCATCTTTTTCTTAAAAAGCAAGCCACCTTGATTGACATTCTAATCAAAAAAGATAAAACTATGGACTCCTCACATTTTTCTTTTATTGTAACCTTTGAAAGACGAATGAGCGACCCCGCAAAGTTTTTACGTATATATGGCCTTATTCTACTAACTTGGTTTTCAATTTTTTTATATTTTTCGAGACAGATTATCTCCTCACAGTAAAAACATTTTTAAAAATTAAAAGTCAAGTTAGTGAAACAAGACGTGAGACTTTTAAGTGTAGTGAACATTCTTATTGTTTTTATATCGTACTATTTACGTAGTACGTTTTTTTTTTTTTTAATGCGCAAGTCATAGCATTATTCTTTCACTTGTTTAGTGTTTCATACAGTATATGTGAGTTTCACTTTAATGAGGACAAAAAGCAATCCAACTTATAAAAAGAGGAATAAAAAAAAATTGATAACGTTAGTGCAATGATTTGAAATGCCATTTTTTTAATAATTCCCCTTGTATTCCAAATCGGACACATACTTATAAGATTAAGGGAGGATTTCATAGTTGCTATGATGATGTGGCAAATTTGGTGCCATTTTTGGGTGAAAACAGGTGGACAAATGGGGGCATTCATTTATGACCAGGCAAATAGATACTCAGGCTCAGTTTGGATGCCCGTAATTTTGGATGCCCGTAATTTTTTTAGGAATATATAAATTCGATTACCAAGAGTCAAATTCCTAGTAATTCGATACTCAGAGTAATTCTATTGCAACGTTTCGATTAATTCAGTAATGTTCTCTAGGAACACTTTATTCTAAAAATTTACTAAACTCAAACATTTCTTTTTTTTATATCAATTGAGCCAGGAATCCAATATTCCCATGGAGTTTGAGAGGAATTAGATCCTCTATACATAAATGTGATTCCTCCTAAATTAAGAGATCAGTAATCATATTCTCATTCTCACTCTTCCCAAACATAGGAACATTAGAGTTCCAGAATAACACATTCCCGCTACGATACCCGCCAGCCAAACACATCCCCAATGATATAACATTCCCCTTGAGAAGACCTAACATGTTAGTACCATTGAGGGACACTATAAGGGGACATACATATTAATTTTGCACACATGAGAAAATTTGATTCGTAAAACCAGCTGTAATCAAATGTGCAGATACTGTAAAAGCATTCAGCAATCAAACACTCCCTCATGGCAACAAGCATAATGAGGCTATAAATTTTGAGAGAGAAAACCCCACTTAGCCCAATTGCAGCAATACATTCAACCAAGCTTAGAAAGTCAGAGTTGTCCTCACCAGTTTTACATCATATCTACATAACTACAGCTACTTACCAAGAAGTAAGAACCTCTATATAACTTAAAAGTACTGCTAAATGCAACCTACTAGCCACAACAAAAGACGGAAACAAGCCCGGGATAAACATATATTACAATTATCACTGCAGAGGTTTGAGGGGCATTTTAGGTACTAGCATTTTGTTAGTGCGTCAACAAAGAAATTCAAGATTTCTCTTCCGATTCGACTTTCTCATCTCTCGAGGGTTATTTGCACACCGGCTTCAGTCTCTTGGCAGCTTTCACAAACCCGACAATGACCTGCAATTCGTCCAGTTGCTTCACCAGCAGAAGAGAGAATTTCAGGTAATCTTTCACTTGGAACGTTCAAGTCAAATAATCGTTGATTAACAAAGTTGAGATGAAAGTCGTGTGATACTTCTAAGGAACACGCATGCATACAAGAGATTGTCTTCTTCGCCAAAGACTACTTCTACTTCGATAAAGACAAGCTCTACTTGCTAACAACAAAGGCATTTTTTCTAGTTTATGAAATTGATTTTCGATTGGCTAGCATTGCTAATAAATAGCGCAAAGCAAGGAAGAAGCAAAATCGCTTGACTAACAAATTTGCTTATCACTTTGCTTTTATGATTACTGCGTATGTGCCTATTTTGGAGGTTTCACCAAAAAGGGCCCTGAAAAGAAGTTAATTACTACGAATAATTATTCGTAAAAAAGACGAGGGATTTATGGTTCCGAACTTCTGATTGACATTCTATATCTAGACACCCTTTCACTTATTCGATACTGTGTAAGAAAAAGTAAACAAACAACGTGGCGAGTACCTGTGACATGAAATGCCTCTGGACAACATCAACTAGTTGTTCTTTAGATGGGTTAGGAATGGCATCCACCTGAAAAATATTTATCACAATTTTGTCCAAGATCAGAAAACAAAAAATTAAATTAAATGCATTGAAGGTGATGCAGCCATTCCATAGGGCATTATGGGTCCCCTTAAACTTACAAGATTGAAGTGTCGCCAATATCTCCACAATGCTGCCATCTCCAGCTTACTTAAATCAACCCTCTGTATCAAAGATATTTTCAGTACAAAAATTGCACGTTAGCCACATAACCTATATTCAGCTTATCTCAGTTTTCAGCTTAGCCAGCTTATTATCCTCTCCCTTTACATTTGAGGGTCAAATTCGTACTTTAACAACTCGTCTAGTAGGAGTGTAGGACAGGTTATAAAAAAAAAGGACAAAAATTGAATAAAAATCCAGTAGAGTGGAAAAATAAGTCAATAAACAAATCATAACACCCCAAAAGTTGACCACTAAAAATAAAGCAACTCCAAAATACAAGCCCCCATACTAGCAATATTTTCATGAAGTCAAAAAAGCAACCAAGCAAATAGCATGAATACAAAGGTGGGGCAAAATCATGTGTAAAGGTTGTTTACCGTGGACCCCCGAGGAGTAGTAACGGATCCTTTTGATTGCGAGTCACAAGAGAGGGACCTGCTCATAGTCTTGTGTGATGAACCGGAAGATTTGTGTGTGCGATGCCTCGACCTATGAGATTTTTGCGTGTCATCGGATGCTGGAAAATTATAGAGCACAATTATATTGGGTGGTGGGACCGAATAGAAATTAGAATAAAGGCGAGCAATAACAGAGTTTGCAGCAATAGTAAAAAGTGAAAGAAGAAGAGCAGCAGATATGGAAAAGGAAAATGGATCCAATGTAACAACCCCAACAACTTTTCTCTCAAAAAGATTGTACAAAACCCACTATTAAAATGGTCCAATTGGCACTTCCAAATAAAAGAAGGATGAGAAAAATCTCTTCTTGCTGAACATTCATACTATTGGATCACAGATTCAAAGATCCTCTGTTGGAGATGGGGTAAGATATTGAAGGTATCAAGGGTTTGTGAAACGCAAAATGATGTAGTTTTCAACAGTTCTAAGATTGTATTTTTAAGTAGTTTCTAGGAATTGGTGAAGAGAACATAATGAAGATGCAATATTCATTATCCAAACTCACCCAAATCGGTGCCATTCCACGGATC
This sequence comes from Gaultheria prostrata, assembly GCA_036023075.1. Taxonomy (NCBI): domain Eukaryota; kingdom Viridiplantae; phylum Streptophyta; class Magnoliopsida; order Ericales; family Ericaceae; genus Gaultheria; species Gaultheria prostrata. The sequence goes on from JAXBDA010006570.1 coordinate 6,049, forward strand.
ATTTTCAAATTCGAGATCGTCATCTTCCTCGTTACCAGTAGGAGGTTCAATCACACTAAGGGCATTCCTTTGCAACTTTACCTCAATGCCATTTGTGAGGACCTACATTTTAGATAGACAAGGAAATCAAAACCCATCCCAGAAACAACGCCAATACCCCGAGTAAAAAATAGCATCAGGTATTCTGAAGACATTCACCATATTAAGCAGAGATTTCCAATTGTATCTGAACCAATATTCCTATCATTTTTTTTTTCAAACGGCTCATAGACGCTACAACACTCTAATGACTTCAGACCAAATTTTTGAGGAAAAAAACCCGTATCAAGCAACACTTGGAATCTCAAAAAATCAATTGTATTAAACAAAATGAATCAGCAACTACAAAGATTGAGTAAGTATCTACGATACTAAATCTAAATCTAATCCAAAACTATTTTGTCCTGAAATGCACAAAGTTTGAATAAAAAATTAGAATATTGAATATTGAGTTGGAACTTATAACAAAACAAACTCCACCATTAGTGCAAAGGAATTTTAACTTGGGTCACTTTTGAAAATGAAAATGTAGCTTTATATCAACCACCGTTTGATGGAACATTGATATTGTAAACATAAAACTAAATAAAATTGATGTTTTAAAGATCAAGGGGGGACCAAATCAAATTTAGCCACAAAACATTAATCTGAACAAGATCCCAAAAGATTCAAAATCAAGCAACCAATCTACATAGAAGGACGCAACAATCCCGAAATGATTAAAAAAAAAAAAACAGAACAGTGATTAAGCAAATATGTTCTTATAAAAAAAAATAACAGCAAATTATTAAAAAAAAAATTGATTAAAGCAACAAAATATTATCAGAAATGGGTCACGTGAAAAACAGAGAGACCATTGCACTGAATATACAGAATCCAGAAAGTGAAAAAAACAGAAATTTATCCGAGAATGGAATAGCTAAAAGAAGAAGGAAACCCATATAGCGATTTCGATTACAAAGTGGCGTTAAAATTGCAGTTGACAGTCCTACATATTGAAAAAATCTAATTAAACCCCCAGATCCACTAATAAAAAGTGACATGCAAACAAAACCCAATTTCTGTTCTTTCATAATTCAAACCTAGAACTTGAAAAGCCCCCAAAACGAATAAAATTCATGCAGAATCAGAAACAAAGAGTCAAAATTAACACTGTAAATCACAATTACATTAGAAAGTCAATCAATAATTAATGAATTGATAGAGTCAGAGAAGCTGAAATGGCCCCAACCAATCAAAATCTTCAAAACCCTAAATTCAAAACCACATTATGGCCCAAAAAAGGAAACCCAAAAATCCAGTAATTCAGGTGAAAAGAACCCAAAATTGACACAATCATTGCGGGATACGCAACCAATCAAAATCTTCAAAACCCTAAAATTCAAACCACATTACATCCACAAAATCGAAACCCAAAAAAAAACCCAGTAATTCTATCTCAAAAAACCCAAAATTGATAAGGAAATTACCAGCCAATGCCAATCAAAATCTTCAAAAACCCTAAAAGTAAAACCACATTAAACCCCAAAACCCACTAATCCTATCCAAAAACAAAAACCCAAAATCGATAAGGAAATTACCAGCCAATGCCACCCTCCAAGCCCAACAGCTTTCTTCACCACACCTTGAAGCCCAACCAGCACCGACTTAGTCCGATTGTTACCGGTGACAACGACCTTAGTGTGACGTGGCAGAACAGATAGCTCTTCTTCACTGCTATCGCCGCCACAGCTCTGCTGCAGCAACTGGGAAGAAGAGTATCCGCCATTCACCACAACCGAACTCTCCGCTGCTGCTGCTTGAAGCATTTCCGAGCTAAACCCAATTCCAGTTTTGTTTTCCCAAACTCAGCGAGTCCAATAGAGTGAAAACTCGGTCATTAGCAATCGAAATTGAACTGAATCAGAAGATCAACCATTGCTGAATCCGAATGTGGGGTTTTTGTGGGTTTTTTTAGAGGTGAAATGGGGAGTAATTTTGGAATTTCGGAGGGAGAAGAAACACAGTTTCTAGAGAGAGAGAGAGAGGTGAGACTGACTACTGTGGTTTTCCTTCTCCCTTTTTTTTTCCCGGTTGTACTATATTATTGATTGTGGTTCTGAATCCCGACGAAGGGGGTTGGACGAATGGGAGAGTGACGCGTGTCACAAAGGGGTCGTAAATCATGCGCTTGCGTTCCGGGCATGATGCAATACCGAGTGGGGGCTGGGTTTTGACCGCTGTTACGAGTAGTGGTGAGTGGCGTTAGTGGAAGGTGGTGAATGACCGAATCACCCTTGCTTGTTGCTAAAGCAACTGATAATTAGTATAGTACTCCAGTAATTGTTTACTCCTATGATTTTCTTAGGCTAGTAATAATGGTGCCGGATCCCGAGTTCGAAAACCTCATGTTCCTCTGTTTCAGTGGGATTTGAGTCATTGGATGGTAAATTTTGTGTTTGTATTTTTAAAATTTATGTGTGATCCAATGGCTCAGACCCTCCTGCAACAGGGAGATTTGGGAACAGGAGATCTGGTTCCAGTAATAATATGTTGGGAAAATCTTAATTAAAACGAAATCCGGAACTTTGACTTCAATGTATAATAGACATTCAAATTTCGTTAATCTTCAATTAGGCACCAAATTATTGAGGCTTTATTCAATTATCCTCCTACCGTCTAAGAGCATTACTAATGGCATACTCAAATGTTGTCACACCACATTTTGAGCATTACAATGGTTTATTTTTGTCCATGATCAAAAGAAGATAAAATGTTTGTAGTTTTGAGTATCCAAGTTTGATTATTGGGAAAATATTGGTAGTTTTGAGTATCCAAATGCCAAAATTCGAGTATTTATAAAAAAATGTTGCTAACTTTAAGTATTTATCCAAATGTCATTCTGAGCCTTTTTCTAGTATTCAAATGCCAAAATTTGAGTATTTTTCTTTTTGAGGGGGTGTTCTACTAAGAAAAAACCAGTTTTGTTTTAACCCAAAAAACTACTTCATTCCGCTAACAAAAAATTACCTAAAAATACCAGTTTTGTTTTAACCCATAAACTACTACATTCCGCTAACAACAAAACTACCCAAAAGAAACCAACTCATTCCACTAGCCTTTTAAAAAAAACAATTGGTATCATCAGCCAAAATGCGTCATACTAATGTAAAATTACAAATTTGCCCTCCCCTGATACGTCCGTCAAAAAAAATTTATAACGGAACACATCAACCTTGTTTTTATTTTTTTATCATCTGAAAAAATTATTAAAAGACAAACCTGTGGGAAGATGAGATTAGCAAAAAAAATTGGAAGTTTTGTACCCATTCACGTTTGTGTGTCCCGTGACTTTAAAAAAAGCAAGCATTTACAAGTTGTTAGGGTACAAGGGCAGATTGATAATTTGGTAACACAACTCAAAAAATCAAAAAGTAAAAAAACTATTAGTGCAACAAGTTTAAACTAAAACTAAGAACCCAAAAAACCAAAAAACCACTTAGTGGAACACCCCCTGATATGGCAATGGGAATGCTCTAAGTATTTTAAATTTGTGGCGGTAGCTTCGTAAAATCAAACATGTGCCTCCTTATTTTCAACAAGTTGTACAACATGTACATAAAAAGATTTAATTGGAAGAGCCCTGACCCATAACCCAAATCAATATACTGCCATACCGATACCCATAATCCAAATCCATATACTGCCCTACTCATAATTCAAATGTGGATTAATGTTACAAATTGGGAGAAATTTTTACATTTTCCCTATTTTGTTTTGAAAAAATGGTTCAATATTCTATTGTTGAATGTCCCGTTAAAATTGTCTATTGTGATACGTTCTCACAAAAAGCAATCCTTGTATTATTCTCATTTTACCCTTCTTTTCTCTTACCCTAAATAATTTAGAATTTGAAGAAACATTTCATCAAGAGAAAAATTAGAGATTTAACAACAGTGCAATGTAATACACATTTACTTAAATAGAAGTGTTCCAATAAAGACCCAACAAAATGGGAAAGGATTGAAGTAGTTTTCCTCATGGGTATTTGTAATTGTTCCATTTTGAATTGTACTCTTTCTGTAATTTCTGCGCAACCTTTTTATAATTCATTATTGTCTGCAAAAATATAATTTTTCCAATTGTATCATTGGCTACATTAGGACAATGATGATTCCAATCTCTTTGCTTACTTGTCTTATTCATTGTTCTATACTTCTTAAATTTTTAGTAGATAGTAATTCACTGTAATTGTGGATATCAAATTGATTTATGGTTTGATATTTAACTTTGAGTTATTCATAGTATTCGAGTGTGAATTGAAAACTATCTTGTTTGAATTATGTTCAAAACAGTATGAAGTTTTAGAAGCTCGACAATTTTTATTTATTTTTAACGTGTAAGAAAAGGAAGTGCACATTTCATAAACCCCAATATAAATCAGGAAATCTTACTATTATTCTAAGAACTAAAAACTTTCATTTAGGAATAAAAATTCTGCAAAAGCAAATAAAAAGGACAAAAAGAAAAGACACATTGTAAGAATTTAAGAAAACAAGAAAACACTTATTTGTTTACATCTTTGAAATTAACAAATAAAAAGGATAAGAAGAAGAGACACATGGTGAAGATTGAAGAACACTTATTTGTTTATATCTTTTACATTTTTTTAATCTGAATATTAATAGGGTTGTAAGTTTCATTTTGGCAGGTGGAGAAGGGGGGAAGCGGGGATGGTGCAGTGTAACAAATGCGCTGCATCGTGTACCGCAATATGAACCGTCGAAAGCATTTTTGTACGGATGGAATGCCGCACTGCATGGTGCTTCGCATTTGCTGCACTGCAGGATCCTCCATGTCCAGAGAAGGGAGGGAGATAGGGATAAACTAACCTAGACTCATTCTTAGTGTTTGGTTTTCCCTTTGCATCCGAACTACTAATCCGATTGAATTAATCTAGAGTTGTTTCAGAAACGGCCTTTTTTTTAAACTGTCTTTTACTGTTTTTTTACACTTTATGAGATATGTCATTATTTTATAGTAATACAACAACCCAAAAAGGCAGGAAAAAAAAAATAGTAAAAAACAATTTGTGGACACAGATTTTTACAACTGCAGTAGTCTATAAAATTAACCCCCTACCCTTGGGATGAGCTCTAGGAGGACAAAATTATCGAAGTGCCCCTCAAATCTCTCAAAACCCCTTTTTGTATTCTCATTGCTAAGGGCATTTAAGTTTGTCATTTTTTCTAATAATGCTAAAGCTCCTAAAAGAGCAAAATACGGATTTCGAGACATATCATCTCCTCACAATATATTTTAACTCTTTTAGGAATTTTAGCACTTTTAGGAGAAATAGGAAACCATCTCTAAATAAACTCACATTAGAGTCATTCTGTTGAAAGCCTACTAAGGCTAACAATAAAACAAAGAGAAAACAAAAAAAAATACATACTCCATTATATTTTATTCACTTTTCTATACACTTTCGCAGATTTATATACACATCTCATACATTTCAACTCACAGTTTTAGCCTTAAAGACAGGCCAGTGGGTTGATTTTAAATTTTTTTTCTCGCACTATTTCTTTATCCACTCATTCTTATCCATCCATTTCAACTAACAATCAAATCACTTCTTATTTAATCCTCATTTTTTAACTAATTTTCCCTTTAGGATGTGTTTCCCAAATGACAAAATTAATTTATTTGCTAAAAATGTTTTCCTCATTTGTTAAAATCTTAGTTGATTTTACCATTTAGGAAATAAAAATTCGATGCGTACGCAACATGCACGGACCGTGCATCTGGACCGGATTTTAAAAAGACTATTACATGTAAGAGTCATCGTGCGCGTACGTACGCGTAGCCGGGTTCTTTAGGAAACAACTCTAATCTATCCACCATTCCCGTCAAATTTTAGTTTAGTTTAGGGGTAATGATTACAAAACAAAATTAAAACTAAGCTAAAACTATGAAACGAACAAAACCAACATTTTGTTTACCTCTTTTAAGTAAAGGAAACGGGTATTTTCTGACGGGTTAGAAGGACATGGTTCTTTTGAAAAATTAGCCATAAGGACATGAAGTAGTTTTATGGACAACAGTGCCCTCCTCACCACAAAACAGAGCCTCACTTTCATTCCACCGCCTCACCACAAAACACTGCCATCCTCTCTCGATCTTACACCTTTTCCGTTCTCTCTCTCTACCCCTCCTCCCCCAACACCTCTCTCCTCCGCTTCTGCCCCCTCGTTGCGACAAACTTCCAAGTTCCATTGCCTCTCTCCGGCGATGACAACCATAAACGGATACTCCACTCGAAGAACGTCGACGTCTCTGTTTACCGTACGGGGCGTTCCTCTCTCTCTAGATTGTACTCCTTGACTTGATACTATAATTTTGCAAAACAACTTTACCATAAGTGACTTATCATTAGACAGACTCGAATCGTACCTAGACCTCTTGCCTCTTTTGTTTGAGTCCTAAAGTGGAGGCCTTGGATTCGAACTGATGATGAAGCAATGGTTGGTTTCTTATAGTAACCTAGCATTAATATCATACAATGTTGAGGGAAAAAAAAAGAGTATCTATTAATCTGGGCTCAATAGATTCATCGAATTGCTAGGGTCATTGTACTCCTAAAAATCTTGGTTGCTACGGTTAGGCCAGATCAATCGATGTTGTAAAGTCGGTCCAATATTTGTGGGTACGACATGGGAATGGAGCAAATGTGTTTGTGGAACCTGCATTGGTTGCTATGTATCGAAATTGGGATACGTCGGTATTGCTTGACGGGTGTTTGCTAGTATGTCTGAGAGAAATATTGTTACGTGGAATGCGATGATTTCGTGTTATTATGGTTGCCGGTAATGGGATGAATGGCCATGGTAATGATGCAATTGATATTTTTCTGCGAATGAAAGGTTCATGCATTAATCCAGATGAGTCGACACTGGTGAGAGTGTCTTGTGTGCTTGTAGTCATGCTGGGATGGTTGATCAAGGACTGAGTACCGAGTACCAATGAGATATATGGATCATTGAGCGACAAATAAACTCTAAGAAGTTTTATACAACTTACTTGAGTTGCTCTTCCGGTGGATTTCCGGAGGACAGTGGAAGGCTTGTGAATTCAAGGCAGCGGCGATCAAGATCACTGGGTGTGGTGTACAAGGATTCGGCAAGTACATCTTAAAGCGATTGTGAGTGATTCAAATCGTAAGGTAAGATTACTTGTAACTACACAATGAGTTTATAGTGATCATTTGATTCATTCCCGTGGTTTTTACCCGTATTGGGGTTTTCCACGTATATCTGGTGTTCATCTGTTTAATTGTCTTTTTGTTTGTGATTGGTTCATATATTGATTGATTTGTTTTTTTATTAAGAGAAAAAAACTAGCAAATTATTCAACCTATTCGAACTAGGATTTTTCACATAACTGTCCACTCACACACACACACACACTCTCTCTCCCTCTTTATTCTCTATCTTTTTGAAACCTTAAATGTTTATAACTTTTTATTTATATATCCGATTTTGAATTTTTTTTTGTTAGAACCTACTCGACGAGATTTATCAAACAAGACCCATATTAGATACAGTATGAAATTATGCGCGATTTTTTTTTTTTTTAGGGTATGAATTCTTCTATTTGGAAGGTGTGAATTCTGTATTGAGGGGTGTGAATTTTTTCTTTTTTCGGGTGCGAATTGTGTATTTTTTAGAGTGAGTTGTGATGTGTGAATTCTGCATTTGAGGGGTGTGAATTGTTCAAAAGGGCTGTGAATTCTTCCATTTTGGAATATGTGAATTCTGCATTTGAAGGGTGTAAATTATTTATTTTGGGTGTGAATTGTGAATTCTTTTATTTGGAGGGTGTGAATTATGCATTGAGGGGTGTGAATTATGCATTTTGGAGAGTGAGATGTGATGTGTGAATTCTGCGTTTTAGGGGTGTGAATTGTTCAGAAGGGCTGTGAATTCTTCCATATTGGAATGTGTGAATTCTACATTTGAGGAGTGTGAATTCTTTCATTTTGGGTGTGAATTGTGTATTTTCGGAAGTAAATTGTGATGTGTGAATTCTACATTTAAGGGCCGTGAATTATTCTATTTGGAGGGTGTGAATTACGCATTTAAGGGGTGTGGATTTTTTCTTTTTGGGATGTGAATTGTGTATTTTGGAGAGTAAGCTGTGATGTGTGAATTCTTTCATTTTGAAAGGTCCGAATTGCTCAAAATGGTTGTGAATTCTTAATTAATGTGTATAAAATAATTTTTTTTACATGTACACAATTTCATATTTAAAATGGATATTGTTTCAAAGATCTCATCAAGTAGATTTCAAATATATATATATATTTAATTTTTTTGTTATGCATAACAAAAATTATAATTGTTTAAAGTTTTAAAAAATAAATGTGTATAACATGCATAACAAAAATTATAATTGTTTAAAGTTTTAAAAATTAAATATGTACTATAACAACAATTATTTTATTTAAAAATCTTAAATAAAAAAAGGGTCTTGCTAACGTGTGCCCAATGCACACAAACAAACAAAAATAACACACACTCCAATACACCTTTTACACTTTTCAATACACTTTTACATATTCCAATACACTTTTCACACATTTCAATACATTTTTTCAACCGTAGCATTTTCTGACATATATAGTACTAGCATTAGAGAGAGAGAACCAAAAAAATGCATTGTCTTGAATCATGAGAAGGCGTGAAGAATCTGATTTCCCGTACCTTTTCGTTTTCTCTCTCTGGATATATAGTGTGGGTGGATGAAAGGTTGTGAATTAAGGGTGAGTTTGTCATTTGATAAAATGACGTGATAACTCACCCTTAATATTTTAGCAGAAGAAGAGGTGGTGGAGCCACATATAGCCATATAGGCCTGTGCCCACACTGGATTTTTGGAAGGTTTTTTTTTTTTTAAGTCTTTAGAAAAATATACATCATTTTTTTTATAAAAATAAAAAAATTAATTAGTCCTCTTGGGGCGCCATTACTTGGTGTTCTGATGTCATTCTTTTGTACATATTTATGTGGAACTCAAGAATAAATATACTGTATGAGATTTACCTAAATATTTGATGAAGGCCAATAAAAAAGTGATGGAGAAAGGTGTTAGAGCATCATGTGGCGATGCCCCAGAACCACAATATAACTAATTACTCACAAACAAGCCTTAACTAAGTGGATTTTTATCTCGAAACTATAATGTGTTTACGGAACTCCAGATCTCCACCAACTCGAACCCGAGACCTCCCCTTGGAAGCCAAGAGGTACAACAAAATAGGCTTAGAGGAACATCTATCCATAAAATGTAAGTCAAACGAGACTTATTTAAAATGAAAATCAAGATTTTTTTGCCCTCACTAGACCAATTTTCTGGCTACGCCACTTAAGGAGTCCATATTTTCAATCATGTGGTTAAAAGTTGAAATGTACTATTTCCTAACTCGAAGCAGTATGCTTGTATTGCTAATCTTCTTGGCCGGGCGGGCGATTTGATTATGCGTATTATTTTATTAATAGCATGCCTTTGCTTCCTGATTTGCATATTTATTGTGCCTTGCTAAGTGCCTGCAAAATCCATGGTAACATTGAGCTGGGGATTAAAATTTTGATACAAACTCCACTCGTTGATTTCTTTAGTTTTTATGAAGGTTAGTGAGTTGTCACTAGTTTCAGGAGTTGACTAGTTGGTTATTTTTTTCAAGTTTCTACACAAAATTAGAATTTTTTTACAAATTAGTGAAATGTTACTAACTTTTTGGGTTGCCAGAAGTAGCCTGTCAGAGGTGGGGTGGTGGTCAGCCGGAGGTAGGAGTTATTTTTTTTTTATTTCTAGTACCAAATTAGAAGTTTTAAAAATTAGTGACATTTCACTAGTTTTTTTAGTCGCCGGAAGTGGTCGCCGAAGATAAGGTGGTGGTCGGCCGGACGTAGGAGTTGTTTTTTATTTTATTTTTCTCTACTAAATTAGAAGTTTTCAAAATTAGTGATATTTCACTAATTTTTTTGGTCGCCGGTCCGGTGGTGGTCGGCGGAGGTAGGAGTTGTTTTTGTTTTTTCTTTTGAATTTTCAACTTTTAAAAATTAGTGATATTTCACTAATTTTTTTGGTCGCCAGAATTGGTAGTGGAAGTGGTAGCGGAAAGTGGGGTGGTGGTTGGTGGAGGTAGGAGGTGTTTTTGTTTTTGTTTTTTTTTCAACTTTAAAAAATTAGTAACATTTCACTAATTTTTTTGGTCGCCGGAGGTGGGGTGGTGATCGGACAGAAATGGTCGGCGGAGGTGGGGTGGTGGTCGGCCGGACGTAGGAGTTTTTTTTTTCTTTGAAGTTTTAAAAATTAGTGACAGTTAACTAGTTTTTCAGGAGGATATTTTAGTAATTATGCATCACTATTGTCTTTATGTTTGATTGCAAAAGTTCCTTGTCATTCCCTTTAAAAATGTTAAATATTTTGGATTTTTGGCTAAGTGGACTAATTTTATTCGCCCGTCAAACAAGCCGTTAAATTGGATTAAATATGAAAAACAGGGGCAGAATCGGGAATCAGAAAAAGAAAAGTAACGGAGGGATGCGTAACGCGATAACGGTGACCAGAAATTCAGAAGTGGGGACACGTGAAGAAGGGAGGATGCTCCTCGGTTCTACCTGCCGTCGGTTTTGTCATATCATCCGACATGGGTTACTTATCCGACATGGGTTACTTACCCCACACCTGTCTCCCTTCCCCAAAACAAAATTATCCACTGCTCCCAAACCCATTATACTAATCTAACATGGTCAACATTTTATTTGGGATCTTGCTAATTGCGTCTGTTAAGGGTACAAAAAAATATATTTATTGGGTCCTATTTGTACTTTTAAGTACACTTATTGGATCGCGATATTGCACTTGTTAGAATTTTCCTTTTATTTTAGTATATGGGAAATTTGATTTTTTGGGATGAGAAGAGTACCAATTTGGACAAAATTAATTCAAATCATATATAATTCCTCCGTCCCAAATTGCTGGTTCATTTTCCCTATTTGGAGCTCTTTAAAATTGTCTACATCTTCTAATTTATAGTTAGCAAATACTTTTTATATCTAATATGGATCTTGTTTGATCAATCTCAGTTAGTTTTATTAAGGGGGTGTTCCACTAAAGATAGTTTTTTGTTTTTTTTGCTTTTCACGGCTTTTTATGTGATGTATTGTGAGAGAATGATCTGTCTCGAAAATTGTAATAAACTGACTTTTTGAGTTAGCGGAATAGGGCCTAAATAGAATTTTCAAAATCATAAAAACATTATAGCTAGATTGTGAAACATAGACAATTGTTTGATTGATTCGGTTGCCATTTGAGACAGATGGAGTACTGAACAAGTATAGATCAACCTTTATACTTTTTATATTTTAATTTTTTTGTCTCTTTTGTCGATATCTTTCAATTTATATTTTTTTTTACGATTTCGAGAATTCGTATTATAGAATAAATTGAAATCTATCAAATAAAATTCATATTGCATATTTTTGAAAATCCACATTAAAATATATAAGCAATAGATACAAAAGTGACAAGAGGAATGAATAATAAGGGACAAACAAAACGGGACGAATGGAGTATCTTCCATCCTCCCAAATTTATGACTTTTGAGCTATGTTTTGAAATTTGAATCATCATTTTTGCATATTTTTTAGATGTAAAATATTGATTGGATATTACTAGGCATAAATAATTTTTTTATCTTTGGTAATTTTTGTATACATAGCGTGATTTATTCAAGTACTTAATGATTGTTAAAGTAAAATGTCTACGAGATCAACCATTTAAATGGTTTATGAAACGGAGTTGATCCCAAGTTTCGGATTTTGCTGGATTGGTTATATGGAGAGTTCATGTCGGATTTCGTTCATGTACTCCGATCAAACGATGATCGGTATTCAATTACCCTAATATCTCTACGACCGGAATGAGTCCGAGCATAAAAATTAACGTTAGAAAGAATGAGAAGTGGCTCGCAGATTTTAAGGCTAACTAATGTTTCCCGCCACATAACTAATGTTTCCCGCCATATAAGTGAGATGGGTCAATCGGATCGAATGACAGCCACGCAGGCCGTTGGATCAATACGGCGGAAATGCAGCCGTCGGATTGGAAAGTCTTCGGAGGGACAGTCGCAGTAACATTCTGTAATGATCATAAAGTGGAAAATTGAAATTAAGATCTACTATTACGTACACACAGAAAATATACCGAGAAAGTATGCAGAATTTGAAATTCAATGGTCCAGATTCACTTGAAGTGAATCTGGACTAATAAAGTTCAAATTCTGGACACATTCTGAGTACCCATTCAGGGTACCTAGACTTTCGGTTTTTGTAATGCCTTGTCATAATAAAGCAAAAACGAAATGGTATCAAAGCCATGGACCAATTTTTTTTTGTACTAAGCGAGTTTCCAAAAACGTGCTAAATGGGTTAAAAATATTAAAAATAATTAGTATATGTGAACAGAATAACTTATGTATAAAAATCCGTTTTTAGCACTTTCAACTTTTGAAAAACTCCTCCTTAATTTCTCTTGTACAAAATATAATTTCGATTGAATAGTAGGGCTTAAATTTGTCAAATTTATTTCAATCAATTTAGTTATTTCGTAAGTCTAGATGAACAAATTTATCACAAATGACTAATATCGATGGAATCACAATCGTCTTGTCAATCATTGAATGGATAAATATAACTCCATTTTTTTATGACAAATGTTAGTATTAACTAAGACACATGTTGAGGTTTTTTCAACTTATAGTTTTTTTCCATAAATTATTTGGTAATAGAATTCGATAGATAAATCGGTCTTGATTTTAAATGAGACTCAAAATAAATTTGATAAGCTCAATTATCTTTTTTTTTATCCGAATTCCAGTGTTGTATACCAAAAAGACTTCCGTGTTACAATGATTTTCATCCGAATACAATGAACAGGAAATAAAGCAATAAAAACGTAAAGGAAGATTGATATCAAGATCCAAACACGCCAAATAAACCAATCAAGGCATACAATCCCCTAAAGCTCGAAACCATCCCATTCAAAGACTTCACTGATCGCCAAAGAAAACTTGCTCAATGAATCTAAAGGGTTTGATCTTGTGGTCAAGACAAAAAAATAAAAATAAATACACACACACTTCAGCGTACTTTTTACACCTGTTAAATTTTAACGATAGTACGGTGAACTGATTTTAGAATTTTCATAAGGTAAAGAAATTGGTCTCCTAGAAATTGCGCTCATCAGGGTGCTCTCCAAGGGCGCTCACCAACACTCCTGGATGGGTCCATTAAAATGCACTTTAGTACCCACCTAATCCAACAACGATGTCTCGTGATTAGCATAGGTTTTTTGACTAATTATTTATAGTAATTGTCTGCAGTGTTACTTCCAAGTATTGTTTCTTGAAAGGTGACAGTGACACACACACTCTCTCCCTCTCTCTCTCTCTCCACACACGAGTTTAAATTTCGAACATAAAGTATATTTTGAAGAGAAACGTCTCACAAATTCAAGAACATCTCTGTCCAAATTCCAGAACAGTTTGATATATGCAAGAATGAAGAATCTCCTCATGCATTCTTGGCACTCGTGTATATCAAACAATTCTAAACACATCTATATCCAATTCGTATCCAAATGTGTCTCTTAAGTCCTAACGTTGTTATTTCGGAGAAAAGAAAATAAAAAAGAACATGTACGACTATGCTTTCACTACACTGGTGGACTATGCTTTCACTATAAGAGCCCGTTTGGATGGGGAGAAGCCAACCCTCTTAGCTTGCGCCCCCTCCATAATATGTCTGGCCCCGACTTCTAAGCCTTGGTTTGGGAGAAATTTTTACACCCTCCATAAATTTGGCCAGGCATATTTATAGACCCTTAATTAGCCCTCCATATTTATGGACAGGTTGGACCCTGTCCATATTTATGCCGGGCGTGGTAGTTATGCTTCTATCCCTTTGCAATTTTCTTCGGATAAAAAAATAAAGTACTTCCGCTCATAATTTTATATTTTTTTTGCATTAAATTAAACAACTAATAGAGATCTTTAATTTGATACAAAAAAATTGAAAAATTATACTCCCTCCGTTCCAAAATGTTTGCCCCCTACGAAACTACGTGCAATTTTCAAACTAAAAAATAATATAGTTACAAAAATAATTTTCTAAGCAATATGGATCTTGTTTGATAGATCTCAT
>JAXBDA010006571.1:0-20325 GCA_036023075.1 Gaultheria prostrata
GCCTCAATATCAAACAAATGAAGGTAGGAGAAGGAGATTGAGTTCCCTACCTCGAGGTTTTGCACCAAACTTCCTCAAAAATGGATTTTGAGATCCCCTTTGTGAAAATCCCGTTTTTGGGCTTCCCGGTGCGAAAAGATGATACTGCGGGTTCCCAAACGCGCTTGGATGATTAATCTTTGGTCAGTTTGGGAAGAGGTTGAGTGGAGAAAGAGTTATTGGAGCTTGGAGGTTGCAGAAATGGAGGAGGGAGGAGGGGAAGAAGGCTGCCAGATTTTTGGGGGGAGGGAGATGAACTTTGTTTTGTCTCTCTCCTCTCTTTTGTCCAAATTTTTTTAAAAGAAATACACTGCACACCCCTCATGTGACTTGTGTAATGCAAATGTACCCCACGTGTCTCGTTTTCGCGGATTGAACCACATTTCAATAAGAAAAATATTTCCTCACATTTCTCCACATTCATTCTCGAAAAACGAATTAAATTTCCGGGTCCTTACATCGACAAAGGCCCTGCTTTGCTCCTTACTTTGTTATTTAATGGCGTGCCCAAAGCGTAGCGCTAATGTCGGAGTTAGCAATTTACCGGTAAGACCGGATCGAATCCTCAAAGACCGAATGTACCGAATGTGAAATTTGTCTTATGCGTGATGGTTTTTAGCCTTAAAGCGGCAAATTTTGACTTGTGATTTGGGATGGAATTCTCTTGACTTTGAGAACGACTCGGAATTGATTGAAAGGACTAAATTAAACTAAAGCAAGGTCTAGGGGATTTCAACACCCATGACTTGGGCCGATTCATTCTCCTCTAAAATAACCGGCTTGGAGATGTCGTTAAACATCTCCGAACGGAAGATTTGATACTTAAAAATCATTTAAACTAGAAATGGTGTTTAGCAAAGACTAGGAATTTTTAGTTCATTTGGCAAACGGCCGAGTTGACATCGCCCTAAGCATCACACGTGCTAAGTGGATAAACCCTTGGCTACGTGTGATCAAAGAGATTAACAAGCCCGGTCTTTGGTACATAAAATCAATCCTATCCCTTTGCTAAACATACAATGTGTGCAATATGGCGAGAAGAGCGAATCAACCGAAGTCACGGGGTGTTAATCACCCCATGACCAAGCCTACGTAAACTACTCGATCAACATACTAGAGAACTTGACTAGAAATTTGAAGGAAATAAAGAACATGACATTTTTTCTTAACAACTGATTTTTAGTGAAGAACTTAACCTTGCCTACAACTTTAAACCTTAAGAAATTAACAAACAACATATAAAAGCTTGAGTTTTCAAAGGAAAAGGCTAAGAGAGGAGAGATAAGATCTAACCGGAGAAAACACAAACAAATTAGATTTCTACGTAGATCCAACGACTACAAGAACTATTAATAAACGGGAAAATGAAAGTTAAACTTACCTTACTTGAGTTCTTAAGAAATTACAAGCTAAAAAGCTCAACAACAATGGAGGAGAGAGAAGAGAGCCAACTAGACTAAAAATAAATAAAATCTAAAGTGTAGGAGATAAGAGAGAGAGGAGAGAGATATACACGACATTCTCTCTCTCAAAATATCCAAAAAGATGGAATATGCCGTAAAAGGAAAGTGTGAAAAGTAGCTCAAAAATGTGGCCAAAGCACTTTTGGGTCGACCCACCACAGAATCTGGGTCGACCCAAATCCTTCTGTTCTCCCACTAAATGTTTTGGGTCGACCCAGATTTAGGGTTGGGTCAACCCAGATTTGCTTCAGGCAGATTTTTGAACCAACTTCGCGGGCACGCCCCGGCTTCGTCCGAACTCGGAATGCGGTGATTCTTGAACCGTTGGAAAGCTCTATGAGTCTACTTTCAAACCCAATTGACATCATCTTCATGGCCTTTTTATCTTGAGAGAAATGAGCCTTTTCCTATCAGTGTGTCGAATTTCCTCGAGGCTCATAGCTCCAGATTTCTTGTTCCTTTGTTCCGGGCCCTCCTAGCACCCTCCAAAGCTCCTTGAATCAACTTCTAAGCTTCATTGATTGTCCTCCACAGCATTGAGGGACCTTGGATACTTCCGGATACAAGCGGCAATTATTTGGAGCTTTGGACACGCCCTTTTAGCTCCGTTTTTCTGAAACTCATCGAAAACACAACTCGCGCAAAATCAATCGTTTAAAGGCACAAAATGCACGTGTGTGTGATCTTAACGAGCGAGATAAGCCCGGATATATACAAAATTTAGGGCTTATTAGGCCCTCCGATGCTTAAGTAAACGGGTTTTACTAAATAATGAGTTATAGCGTACCTTTCTTCATGGGTTTGATACTTTATTTATAGGTGTTGGTTACTGTTGATCAAGGGTCCTCATTACCCTAGTTTCTCAATTGTATTAGGAAACCTTCCATCCCATTAGGTATAGCAGCGTCACCTATTCAAGATTTCATCTTGTTATAGGACTCTTTCCATAGATCTCGTTCCTATATGGTTGTTTAATCTAGTTTCTATTAGGACTCTGTCTCTCCTTTTTACATTCCTAATAGATATGGAATGCTCATATCAATCTCTTAAATCACGGGATTCGCCTATTATCACGAAAGAGGCTCTTCTGGACTCTTCTAGAATCGTTAGCTGCCTTGTTCTCTTTAAGGTGGTCTGACCGAGCTGATACATTGCTTGGCTATACTTTTATAACCCCATATATCATGGTGCCGAGCTACCTTTAGCTCGACTCTAAGTTCTGCATACCTTATCATGGTGTCGTATTCACTCTTATACCGTCTTTCTGGTCATGTATGTGACCTATTTAGCTAGGCTGCAACCCTAGGCATCCGTACATAGTTCGGCCATGCTGATATGCCCTTCCACGGCATACTCCTGACCGTATTCGTAGCCTATTCAGTTCAATTTAAGGTTTAAGGCATCCTTATGGGGTCCCGCCGAACTAGCCCACCTTCACGTGGTGGCTATGTCGAGCATGTGATCTACTTGTGCTTGTGTATTTTCTTAAGTAATTGTGTATTTTCTTATCCCTGGTTTTGAAATAGTACGTATGATCGGCCGTGGGTACGACACTGTACATCTTGTGGATATCAAACCAACCTAGAGAAAGACCTAAGAGTTTATTCAAGGCAACGACACTCATCACGACACGAACGAAGTTCGGGCACATCTGCATAGGGTTGAGTTTATATCTCTCATCACCTCACAAATGAAAGGGTCTAAGGGAAGCCTAAGACCGCACTCAACGATGAACAGAATGGGAATATGAATCTTATCTTCCGTTTGATCGTGTTCTGGTAGGACGGAAGGGTCAGGCAATCTATAAGTTCAATATCATTAGAAATGTTGAAATCTCTACAAATATAACAAACATGGTAAATTTATGACAAATACAAAAAACACGATACATTTTGACAAACATGGTAGATTTATGACAACAAATACAAAAAAATGTGATAAATTAATAAATCATACTCACTGTACGAATGACCTAACATAGTAAACAAATTAACCATGACTCCCGTGTGAAAAATCATGAGCAACAAATACACTATTTTACTAACTCAACAAACACGATAAAAAAAAAAAACTACAAAACTAATCTACAATGAAACTCGAACAAACCCAGAAATCATGATAAATTTCAAGCAAGCCCAGAAATCACAGTAAATCCACCGATTTGCAAAAAAAAACCCACATGAGAATTAATCTCAAAATACGAAAATAGTAATCAAAACCCATCACTTGCCGTGTAACTCTCAAATCCACTTGCCGCGTAAACCACTTACTACTCGAGGTGACGACAACTTTCAAATCCACATCGAGAGTATAATGAACGCCTTCCCAGTACCGGCTCTACCCCAAAGCCCAGAAAGCCTGGGCTTTCGGCCCCCAAAAAAACCCCAAAATTAAGGACCCCCAAGTATTTTAGACCTTCATGTATGTATATATAATCCAACTAGTTTTTGTATATGGGTTAGGTCAAAATAAGCCCAATACAAGATTTATGGCCTCTCCAAGTAGTAAAAATAATCCAACTAGTCTTGATTAAAATATTAGATGATGTGGCCCTTGTGGGAATATGGAAATCAGAGGAAGAAGTCAAGAACCGAACTAAACACAATAACAAAATCAATATTCTCGAATCTATTGGCGAACTTTTTGTAATGGTTATTTATGATGAATATTTATTTAAACAAAATTAGCTTGAAAATATATAGAGGCCTATTTTATGACTTTGCTTTCGGCCTCCGAAACCTTAGAGCCGGCTCTGCGCCTTCCCCTATCATTTCTTGGCTGAGTTCCTCTTTATTAGTGATTTTTTTTTTTGGTTATTTTTCACTTCTTCTATTTTAGCGGCACATGGGTGTGAAGTAAGAACTTGGGTTTGGGATAGTTAGATGGTTTGAATCTAATTACTTGAATATTAAGCAGTTTTCTTTTGATTTTGCACAATCAACACCGAGAACGTTAATATTTGCTTTGTAATTGGACAGCATGTGGCCTAGAGAAACTGAGAGAGATAAAGAGTGGGATGGGGCGCCAAGATTCAGAGAAAGGAGAAATAGAGAGAGGGTTTAGGGTTGTGAGTAATTATAGGAAATATACTTTTAGAGCAACAACAACAACTAGTGTGAAATATTGGCCAAAAAAACTGGTGTACAATGCATATAGCTACCATGTCACTCTCAACACTCCAACAACATCTATCCATTTTACCTATCATTTATTAAAATATTATTATTAATTCAAAAAGAAAATTATGACAAAAAAAATATACTCCACAGGGATAGATACAGCTGACATATACAAAACATACATAGATAGATATAGTCGACATATGTACAGATTCACAGAGTCCACCATCGCCGTCGTCAATCAAGAGAGAACACATCCTTACCTCGCCGCCATTTATCAAGCCCTGTCGATCGCCGTCACAGTCGATCTTTGCCTGCATCGCCGTCGATCTTTGCCTGCATATGGTCAAAATCCCGTCGGAATCCACTCAAATCGTGCGGAATCAGAAGCTAAAAGCCTACAACCTCGAATCACGTGATTAGGGTTTCGATCGTTACCTCTTCCAATCGTCATCGTTGTCGCCGCATCGGCGATCAGGAGCTGGGTTTCTGGTTGTAGGGGAAGAGACAGAGAGAAACAATAAAAAATTGTATGGCTAAAGAACAGTGTCACTCTATATTTACGTAAGTACTATTCAAATATGTACGGTGTACAGGGGTTTACTGTAGCTGTTGCACCTCCATTTTCGTCTTCCTCTTCTCTACTTTGTCGTAGATTCGTTTTTACAGTATCTGCTGTTGATGCTCTTATAAGATTAAGAGTATTGTTGGGTTATTTTAAAATTTCAGAATGACAAAATATATAATTATTGAAATCCATTTGGATGGGAACTTAAATAAACTCTCCAAACGGGATGACAATTCAATTTTGTCCATAATACTGAACAAAATACAACTACAAGTACTAATTCACACACTCCCTCAAATCACAAGCTAATAGAGAGAGGAAGAGAGAGTGTGTGTGTGTGCACTGTGCACACCGTGAACGTTTTGTCTCTCGTTATCACCTCCTGCGTTTTGAATCTCCACGTCGTCTACGTAGCCAGCGACAGAGAGTAGAGAGTAGATAGAGAGAGAGAGAGAGAGAGAGAGAGAGAGAGAGAGAGAGAGTGGGGTAGTTACAGACGATGCTGTGGAAATGGGGAAATCGGAAGAAGAGCAACGGTTACATCTGCAGCGACAACAGCAGATTCAAGGGCATCATCGATCGCGGACTGGTTCGACAATTTTTTCTGACGGATGTTCGTTGGGTCTGCGTAGAATCGGTCGGGAGTTCAATCTCAAATGCCTAGTCATTTTGATCTTCAGCCTCTCTGTATTCCTATCCGCGGTGTTTTGGATCCTCCCTCTTTACTCGACGCCATCTGGGTTTGATGCAAAATACACAATCAAACTCACTGGTAAGGCCTATTCTCATTTATTTTTTTCCTTGCTCTGGAGTGTTGGTCTGTAATTAGGTGCTTTCTGTCATGATTTGAGTTGAGGGAATTTATCGTCGCCTACATTTTATTTAGGGTTTCTGTTGATTTGAGAAAATTGGGCGTTAATGTGTTCTATTACGTTCTTTATCGGTAATCTGATATTTTATCAGAGGTTTTGGCTAACTATTTTGAGATTTTTTATTTTAATATTGATTGAGCAAATGGGTACGTCATATTCTAAGTTATTTTTTTTCGTTTTATATAGTTCGGTTCTTCTGGTGGTGCTTCACTTATTTCTTTGTTCCTCTATGGTTGTGTATGATTAGATTTCAAATAGTTAAGGATCGTGTATAATTATTTCGGTGCATTTTTTGTTTTTTTTTTGCTTTCTGAAGCACCCAAAAAAAAAAAAAAAGGGTTAGTTTGGTGCTTCGTGGCTTGATTATTTCGATAATGTACGTATTATTAATTCTAAATAATTAGTCGGCTCATAGTTCGCTATTTTGTGTTTTTTTATTTTGTTATTTTGTTTTACTGTCTATACCTGCTTTGACATGAGGACCCATTTTACGCGTTATAAGTATATGGTTTGCACTGTGGAAGATTTTGCAAAGTTTTTGGGTACTAGTTGATTCAGAAAACGGGCAATGTAGGAGGTGGAATCTATTCAATTTCCGTGGTTCAATGTATCTTAGTAACCAAGCAGTTGAACTTTAATGTTTCTTTTCTATTTTGCATTTTAGTAGCCTTCGTCTATTAGAAATTTAAGAGGCTGAAAGTTCCCAAGGTAATCCAAAAATAGGGTATTAGTTGTTCATATTGTAATGAGACGTAGGCTGGTCTCGTGATCTAAAAGTAGGAAAACAACTGGACCATTGACCACGCTCATTAGCTGTTTATTAATCCCTTTGGAGTTCAGGCTGCTCACGAATTCCCTGGTGTAGGTTGTGATATCCGTTTTGGACTATTTAATAATATTCTGTTATTGTGATAATTCATGTGCCATTTTGAGTATTTAAGACATCAACATCAGTATGACATCAAATTCAAATGCAGTGGCCTAAGGTGTTTCTAGACGTCCATCTGATGAATATTTTATGTTCGAATTTGTACCATGAATCTGGAGAGTTATTTTATAGTAAGCCCACCACTTAGAAATCATCGGTATGGTGAATAAGATTTTTAGAGTACACATGGAACTGATGGAAGAGGTGTCTGCAATTCTCTTGTAACCTCAATCCTTCAAATGCAATTGCTTTAATTAGTAGATCTTGGTTCATGCTGCTGGACACAATCTATTTGTTTTGTTGTACATGCTGGCTTGTTCGTGGCATCTTTGTGAAAGTGAAGTAAAATGGCTAGTATTCATAGAGCAAACATCTACAGGCTATGCTCAGGTTGCCTTAGTTGTAGACACGCCTGGCTTTCTGTGGTCACATAGGGGTGATTTGGAAGTCTTTAAACCTCTTGGCTTAAAGTGAAATTCAATAGCGAACTTTTCCTAGTTAACAAGAGAGATGGACAAAACGAAAAAATAGTGAAGGATATGAAATTGAAGCATGGAGTCTAATTTTCTAGTAGTTTATAGGACTGATCTTATATTCTTATGATTATTTCTGCTCATATGCCGAAGCAGCTTCTTTGGTTCTTTATTGATTTCTGGACCTCTTTTCTTCTTTTCTCATCAGCTACCGTTCAGGCATCCTTCAGACTGCAAAAGTCAGTTTCAATGCTGATTCCGCACATTGGAAGATTAGAGTATGATATCTATAGCGAAATAGGTGTCCCTTATACAAAGGTTCGTTTTCAACTCTGCTTTGGAATATGTATATCTTTCTCGTTAGATTTTATTAACTTTGCAATAAAGAACAAATCAACCTAAATCAAGTTCTTTATAACAGGTAGCTATTCTATCCATGCATCGAGCTGATGAATCCGACTGGACCAATGTGGTGTTCGGTGTTCTTTCTGATCCAATTGATGTTGCAATTAACCCAGTGTCCTTAAGCGTGCTGAGATCGTCTTTAATAGAGTTGTTCCTTCAGCAGTCCAATTTGACTTTGACAAATTCAACTTTTGGGGAACCTTCTTCGCTGGAAATTTTGAAATCTCCAGGGGGAATCACTGTGATCCCTGACCAGTCTGCTTCCATTTGGCAGATATCCCAAACCCTCTTTAATTTTTCACTCCACAATTCTATATCTGAAATAAACGATAATCTTTCAGAGTTGAAGAAACAGCTGAAATCGGGTTTGCAGCTGACCACTTATGAGGTATTCTGTTTAACTTCCTCTCCTCTTTTTTTTTTCGATTGATGTCCTGGATAGGTAATATGTATAGTTATAATAGACCTCACACGGGTTTCAACCTTGTGCACCCCGAGTAATTAAAAACGAAGGAAATAGAAGCCCCACACCATCCAGATATCCACAGGGATATACAGCTCTCCCAAAAACTCTACAAAAGAATCTATAAGGGAAGATTGTCTAGACCAAAAATAGGTAGTAGATAGGAATGCCCCTTCATGACATTAGGAGCTCATGCTAATCCATTGACATGTTCCGATGTTCGTGGTTAGAAAAGATGGTTATGTACTTCCTATGAGGGGGTTCATGATTTTCGGACCAAAACCTATGGGCATGGCCCCTTATTACAGTGTTTGGTTCATTGGAATGGAATAGATTTGAATCCTTCCAAGATTGATTCGCTTAAAAAATGCCCAGCTGTACATTTCAAGTGGAAGCATCATTCACCAGTATAGATCCCTTGCCATGCCTTGGGGAGTCTAAGAAAAAAATTTCCTCCCTTCACATTTCCAGCATACCAAATGCTACCTTATGCTATCCAATTGACTCAATTCACATACTATTTGAACTATACAATTTTGCGTGCAGAATGTTTATGTGCAGTTAACAAACAGAAACGGCTCAACGAGAGATCCTCCGGTTACGGTTCAGGCTGCTGTTATGTCCAATTTCGGGAGCCTTTTGCCCCAGAGATTGAAGCAATTGGCTCAAACAATCAAAGGGTCCTCTCCTTCAGAAAATCTTGGCCTTAATAACACAGTTTTTGGTAAAGTTAAGGAAGTCAGGTTATCCTCTTTTCTAAATTGTACAATTCTTTCAACCTCAACAACCCCTTCTCCGGCCCCAACTCCGGAGGATAATGATTACTCTGATCGTCCAATTTCTCCATCGCACTCCCCCGCACCTGGGCCCCATTTTCATCGTCACTTGCCACCATGCTTAATCTGCGATGCGTCTTCACCATCTGATGATCATAACTACCCGTATTCACCAAGCCCCGAAAGTTATCCCCGCCGTTCCTTTCCTCCAATTTCAAGTTCTCCTGCACCTTCAATGGCAAGGAATCGGTCCCCTCACCCTAGTCCCCTCTCTGGTTCTACACTT
Organism: Gaultheria prostrata; assembly: GCA_036023075.1. NCBI lineage: Eukaryota > Viridiplantae > Streptophyta > Magnoliopsida > Ericales > Ericaceae > Gaultheria > Gaultheria prostrata. The sequence continues at coordinate 9,393 of JAXBDA010006571.1, forward strand.
CCACCAAGACCCTCAGCCTTTCCACCACATGATCCTCGTTCTTATCCACCGCATGTGGGTCCCTCACCACTGTTGTCCCCTGATCTTTCTCCTTTACCTGTTGTAACCTACGGATCCACTCCAGGACAGGAGAAGGGGAATGCAAAAGGGCCGGTGTATCCACCTCTTGTGTCGCCTTCAATGTCGTCGTCTCCATCATGTAAGTCATTACAAAATATCTGCAAATGTTTTATCATTTGTTTCTTAAAAGCTAGTTAACATGAATGTGTGTTTCCCTTTTGGTCCCTTTCAAATTTAAAGCCCTGAAAAACTGGAAATAACTTCTTGTTACACGGCATTCTTGTCAACATTTCGTTGCTTAATCTTACATGGGATTTTTCTGTCTCCATTTAAGATCTTTTTGTAGAGTGATAAGTATTTAGCTACCTTTCTTGATACGTGCTTAGCTTACTATCTGTTCTTGAGCTTTCATATATGCTAAAGAGTTGTATCTAATTTAAAAAAAAAATATGTTTCTTTATTGTAATATCTGTTGCATCCAATCTGTGTTAAGGTGGATGCAATAGTGAAACTAATCACTTGAGCTTCCATAGTAAGAGAACTTCTCTTAGAGAAGGCTGTTTTAGACTTCTAGTCAATGTTGGTAAATCCTTATAGTTATTACTTGTTAGGGCAATCAAGATCTGGGGGAAACAGCGCTCCATTTGTCATTTGTTGAGATAACTAGCATAGCTTTCTACAAGGGGGAGAAATTAGCAGCACAGACTGCTAAATTGTCCAGCTACATACATGAAAGTAGGAGGTCAATTTTTTTTTTTTTTTGTTGCTCAGCATCATCATTTGTTGAAATAATTAGCATAGCTTTCTACAAGGGGGATAAATTAGCAGCACAGACTGCTTAAATTGTCAAGCTACATGCATGAAAGTAGGAGCTCAATTTTTTATTTTTTTTTTGTTGCTTAGCATCATCAACAGTGTAAGTTGCAAGAAGAACTGGATAGGTGTCCTAGATCTGGGATGGGAAACCTGACAGTTAAGCTGGAAATGGATGCAAGGAGAAACTTGAAGAAGTGTACTATTGTTAACTACAAACTTTCAGAACTAAACCTATGCATTATGTATATAATGTTCTTTAAATTTTAAATGCCCTTGGGGTTTTTGTTTCATGGCTCAGAGCAGAGATTACATGTTCCCTCTCTCTTTCTCTCTCCACATTAATTTTTTTGAGGGGGGTTGGGTGGGTGTTTGTCTAGTCCGTTCTCAAGGCAAGCTGGTAACCCACATGAGGCGGCATCACTTCCATTCTTGGAGGGAGGTCCCGTATGAATAGAGGCGCACAGGAAAGCAAATAGGAAAGTGACTTCCTCTGGGGCAAGCAGAGTTTATTGCATATAACAAATATGATATTCCATTGTCTTTTGTGTAGAAGTGGTTGATAAACTGATAACCCAGTTAGAATTTCAAGCAAGCATTAGATCTTAATCCATGGACAAGCAGCAATATCAGTTAATTGTAGAAAGTGCATGCAATGTATGTATTCGATCTAGTGTTGCTTGATTTTTTATGACCGACTATCTTGCTTTTTACTTGCTGAATTTGTTGATGGCATCATTTAGTCAGACAAGTCATAACACCCCTCGTACTTTTGCAGCTTCCTCTATAAAGCCTAAATACGAAGAGATCTGGTCATTTGGTTTCTTTGGACTCCTAATATTCCATCTTCTATGCTGATCTGGTCATTCAATGGTGATAGTATCCCGACCTAGTTTTCCAAGCAAGCAACATACGGCCGCTTTTGCAGATTTGCCCAGCTTAATGGATGATATAGAAGAGAAGTGGTGGACAGGCGGTGACATAACCAAACATATACACAAAGCAACTAGCAGGTCAAAGCCAAAAAGATGGCGGGCCTATGATGCCTAAGTTGCAAGTGGCATGAATGTGCTGAACTTTTTCCTGGCAGGTGATCACTTCTGAGTTAATGGGTAACTTGTCTGAAACGAATGGCTAACTTTTCGAGAACCGAATTTATGAGCAGTAGTATTTCAAAGAGAGCCGCTATAATTAGTAGCAAGTGTAAAGTTCATTGGTTCTTGTTGGGATTCTGCCATGCGGGGTGAGACCATATATGTTTCGAAGGAACGGATTTTTAACCCCTGTTAAAAAACCTAATGAAAGTATATTACTACAATTTACATGGCTTACAGGAAATTTATAAATGCCTCGTGAGATCCAGTTTAGTTCGCAAAATTTCTGTTTTTGTTTCCTGTTTTTCATTGTTGTGCTTTCCGCCTTTGATGTACCTGTCGAAGATGTCCACCTCACTTCCAGAGAGGGTTATTCTGTTACTGTCGCCGTAAGGCAAGATTTGAATAGCATTCCTCTTTCCTTCTCGGTGGGTCTAGTGATTCTCCCACAATTTCCTTAAGAATTGGTCCTTTTTTTTTTATTGGATTGTTTTTAAATTTTAAGCTTAAGAAGCAAAATTGGGTTGGAACTACAAAAGATGTCACCTGGTATATGTAGTCCTCGAGTTGCATGTACCGGAAGTATAAAAACAGAAAACCAATAAATTGTTGTATTACTGCAGTTTATGGAGGTCGTCTCTTTTTTCTGTTAGGGAGAGAATACGGGAGCTCTACTTTTCTGCCATCCTCGAACATCGCTCTACTTTTCTGCCATCCTCGGACAGCGAGCTGCAGCCCATTGGTTTTGCAGGTTAGGGGACGAATTCTCAACCAACCCAACCCATAGTTGATGGGTTGGATATTTTTCTCTCGCAACATACCAACCCACACATCGATCCTTAAAATTGATGGATGGGTTGAGTTTTTCAGCTATATAGAACCGCAGATTAACGCTTGTTGAGCATGTGGTGAATTTTTTGTTAATAAACACTCCTAGAACTTAAAATAAGATTGCCAGAGAACAGGAGGACGCGATTAAATCTTTAGATGGTTGGATGTATGTTAAATAGCAAAATTAGACCAGTTTATAGAAGTTTAACGGCGATTTGCATGGTATTTTTCAATACAAATTAATGTAGAGAGTTCGGTCTTGTTTAAAGTGAGTTGAGTTGCGAAGATTTAACCCGCAATCAACCCAACCCACCACACATAGCTTATCATCCGTCCAACTTAACCGATTCATCTTCCCCTACAGCGAGTGCCAGTGCGAGTTGCCTTGGGATGAGTCAGTTTGGCAGGTTGACAATTTTTTTGCACATCCCTCCCTGCAGGACCAAGAGGCCATGCTGTTGCAGCTCTCTTGACATCTAGCTAAACATTTCAACGTGAAGAGAAAATCAACGGTGCTACACGTACAGACCACCATGGCACCATGCACCGACCATCTACCGATCGGTTTCGGGGATCCACTTTTGGGTCCCACACAAACAATTTTGGATTAAATGGGGTGATTTTGGATTTGACCATTTAGGCACGTCCGATGGACCTGATTTCTCGCAGAGCCCCTCTGAAAATGATTCTAAGATGATTGAATGGCTCAGATCGTTCATGTGGAACCCAAAATGAGTTCCTGAAGTCGATTGGTACATGGTCGGTTCATAGGGGTCGGCACCTCTTGAATAATCGAGAGAAAAAATATATAAGGAAAGGGATTTGACCAAGTTCAATTTTCTTTTGCTTTATAACTGTTGGTATGATGCTTTTCAAAAATAAAAAATAAAAAAGCTGTCGTTATGATGGGATAGGCAAAGGGATGTTGCATTTTTTTTGCAGCGATAAGAGTCGCACTTCGGCGTTAAAGTTTGTTCTTGATAAAAGAAATTATGAGAACTACAACCAAAAAAAGAAAAGAAAAAGCAAACAATTGATGAAAGAAAAAAGGAAAAGGGAAGAACTTGGACTTCTTATTTGTTCACCCACCTAAAAAGTGACAAAGATGTCCGTCGTTTATTTATTTTTTATTTTAGATTAGCAACAAATATTTTATTAAAGAAACTCGATAAAGGGTACATCGAGTGAGAGAACAAGATCCAACTAAAAGTTGGAGCACCCGAAGGACAAAGCCCGTACACCCATGGACCTGAAAGACCGGAAGTCCGTGATTTAATATTATCGACTGCCGGTAAAATCTGGTTAATGATCCAAGGATCAATAGTCCTCAGATTGGAAGATGCATGTCTTCGACAGATGTATCAGAAATGTTAAAACGAAGTAGGAATTCCAATTGTCGGGCAAAGCTGGGACTAGTTCATCCTAGGGCATCTAATGCAATGCTTATGATATGCATGTATGAATTCAAATGATGAATTTAAAACAAAATTTGGGATCAAAAGCCTTACCTGGGAACGGAGTGATACTGTTTCCGTTTACCGTAACCGGGTACTGAGAGTCCGAGACCTAACTTCTCTGCAGGGCTGGCTATGAGTTTTTCTGGACCCGATGCGAATTTTCTTAACAAAAAGCTGGATAATCCTTTCATTAATTCAAAATATTTTATTTAAACATCACTCTATTCTCATTTTTTGCGATAATTAAGCTTTCATAATCTTGTTTATCCACCATTTCTTTTTCAATATATATCATAACTAATCCATTCAACTTTTCTTGTAACATAGTTGATCGAAAATAAGATTCGAGTAATTTTAACTTTGGAAAGCTTTTTTTTTCCAAGGCAACTGTAAATGATATAGTCAACTATGTTCTATAAGCTTATTTTCCTTTGGTTTTCTTGTTTCTTCGGGTAAAATATCGTTCATGAAGGCCAACTATTTTGATTCGTTAAACAGGTTAAGAGAAATATACTGTTTATTACTTTTTTTTGACCCACAAACTATTAAAATTAATAAGGGCTTCACAAAAAAACCGGTGAACCGTGAATCCGGTCCGGACCGAACCGATCCGCACATTTTGGATTTTAACCGTAGATTATTGGTCCGGACACGGATTCAAAAAATAGTAAACCGTGACTCGCGGTCCGGACACGGTTTTTTATTTTGAAACCGTGGATTAACCGATGCGGACCGTTAGATTTATTATGTATAATTTTGTTTTAATATATATGTGTGTGTGTGTGTGTGTATAAATAATTTTATAAGTTTTACAAATATTGTTAATTTGATATAGGGTTTTTATGTATTGTTTTAGACTTTTGATGTATTGTAGTGGACTTTCATCAATTAGTAGTTCTATAATTTATATTCTATGTAACTGAATTCAACAGCTGTTTTTTTTTTTTTTTGGACAATTGAACTGCCCTTGTTTGCTTTTTTTTCCATGTATTGAACTAAGCTACTGCTGCTTTGTTTATTAATGTTTAGGTCTCTGTTTTGAGTTTTATACTTTGGATTTTATATTAAAGATTCAATCTGCCTTTGTTTCTACTGATTGATTCAATTGGTGGATGAGTTGCCTCTACCAATTGATTCAATTCCAATCACATATTTGTAAACTGCCTCTATCAATTCCTATCTCCGGATGAAATTGCTTGTGTAATTTACGTACGACAGGCAATCTGTGGATAAAATTGGAACCGATCCACGACTCGCGGATCGGATTGGAACCGGACCGTGAGACTTTGGTGTATCATTTGGCTTAATCTTTGTTTAATCACCGCATTTCCTTTTGCTATGTATGTCTGCCTATGTATTATGGTTTACCTATCTTCTGTGCATCAGGGCGCATATTTTCATGTTTTAGTCGCACACAATGGATTGTAATATCAATGTGTTTCTTGCCACTTCCACTAAAAAAGGAAAATTTAGAGTCGGTTTTTATCTCTAATGAACTCTACCTTCCAAATGGAGTGCAAACTAGGAATTTATGAAAAATATGAAACTCAGACAACTGGATGAACTGTAATCCCATATATCGTGGGTTCGGAACTTGACAACCTCTTGAGGCCAAGCCGCAAGAGAGAGATATTTCTTGTGAATCTCTTAGGGCGTGAATGATCTGCCTTTGACCAGACCGGGGAAGAGAATAGTCGAGGTGCGCACACTTAAAAAGGGACGGAGGGAATATTTTATTTTATTTTGCAGAAGGGGAATACATAGACTAAATCTAGATAACGGAGAACGGCTACAACCAAGTACCTAGAGAAATGCTAAGAAAAAAGCAAAGAGATTAATGACGATATGCTAAAACATGAAGACTGAAGAGGCATTTCGCATTGTCAGTTCAATCTCACCTACAAGTTGTTTGCAAGAACCAAGCATATACCCAAAGGAAGGATTGATAGACAACAACGTCCGACGTCGTTCAATATATATGAGCGCTTGTATTGGAAAAACACACTAACATGGATTCAGTGTGCCACAGTAGATCAATTGGCTTTGTAATAAGCTATTTGTGGCGAAAATTCAGTTGATGCAGTTTAACAAAAATCAGAACATTAGCAGTACTACTAGCAGCTAAAGGGCTTCCTGAACAAGCTTTTCCGTCAGAGCTTTTGGAAGCCCCATTACACAGTCAGCTGTCCCTACCTGCAGGAAGGTTAAAAAAACGATGCTCAGATACAAATGGGATGCCAAGAATAACTTCATTTCGCCCTATAGACTGGAATGTAACAAGGACACTTCTTGAGGAAAACACTGAAAAGAGCAGGGCTGCCGATTGTGTTTGCATGAGAGTGGTTGGAGGGGGAGAGCTTACCACCGTGTCAACAAAAGGCAATGTCAGTGGATGTTCAAGCATCAAGCCTCCAGCAACATTGAGCATGATTTCCTCCTCGACCTGAGCATATCTGGCAACATAAAGCAGGTGAAAAAAGAAGAATAAATGAAGTTATACATTTATGAAACTTTACCAGGCTATCAATGACTTCATTTGGTATGTCATGGAAATAAACCTGCTCAAAAGACGACAACAATCAGTTTCCACAGGCTATCAAAAAACTATCAAAAGCACATAATCTAACCGGTATGTTATGCCTAAATTTTTTTTCCAAAGTAATGCACAAGCAATACCAATGTCCTATTACATATTTACGTTGACAAGGTACAAGTGTTGGTGACCAGTATTTGTATTGTCTATGGTCCAGCATAAACTACTTTACGGAAGTCTATTATTGTTTCAGCTACTTCGCAGAGATTGTCCGTTAGAATGAAGTATTTCTGCACCTTATAAGGAAATCATGTCAAGTGACCACTGGTCTCAAAGGTAAAGTTACTGGTCCAAGAGAAACAAAATAGAAAACTGATGATGCCATTTAAACGTTACAATGTTATTGATAGTCGCAGCTCAATAGACTCTATGCTGTCTCCAACTCAGGACCACATTTGAAGCATGATCTGCTGTTTATCTAGAGCCAGCTTCCTCTTCAGCACCAGGAAACCAATGCATTTAATGAAGTACCATCACTTTTTGTATCCACTACAAGGGCATTCACGTTATTTTTCTGCAAAGGTAAGTGAATCGCAATAGGCATGTCATGTCAAACACAAGGTTGTGAACTCATACCGTACTGGCTGGTAAGGTCCGACATGTGCCATTTTGGCAGAAATTTGGTATTCCTTTCCAGTCAGAATACCGGCTTGCACTGTCTGTTTCCAGCCATTCTGACCATTTCCAGTGATTTTCGTACGTACCGGCACTCCAAGCCATTCTTTCACCAGACTTCTCTCTCTTTCAACCTCTTTTCCCTCATCTTTGTCACAAAGTTACAAACTTTGTTTCTTTATACTTTCTCTGGCGTACATCTTTTTTTGAACTGGCGTACATCTAGTCTACTAGCCTATGCAGCGACACCAGCTCTCTCATCAATCCTCTTGAATTAAGAACCAAGTACTTCCTCATCATCATTATGGTTGTTTGCGAAATATCGTCATCATTATTCATCCGGAAGACAAAAGTACTTTATCAAATTGCCATCAAATCCGAAAAGAACTTTGGAAATGATTACTGTATTTTGTATGGCAATAAATGACTCAAACCATCTTAAGTTGTTGATAATGTTCCATAATATTCATCTGTTTTATTAACTAGGATCTTCTTATAATTTATTTTAATTCAATAATTGCGAAACGGTATGCCAAACACTCCGATACCAGAATTTACCATACCAGTCGTAAAAGTGAGATGCTCACCTATACGAGATTGATAACTTTGGTTAGACACTTGCATCGAAGACCACCACTCCTTGGCCAGTCCTCAAAGTGTGTCTTAAGTTCTTAACACATAGTCACATACGATATTCTACGACTTTTAGCATTCTTCATAATGCAATTGTTATGGGAATGAGATCGTGATTTAAGTTATTCACTACATGGGTTAATTTAATTAATTTCGTTTTACATTCACTGCCTTCAAATTAATTGATTACTTTAAAAGATGTACAACAATTTATTAGAATACAAATATCTAGCATACATCGGCCATGCTGTGTCATGCATCTGGTAAAATCAATGTGTCAGTGTCAATGTAATGTCTGTGTCGTGTCGCATGTTTACGTCGACGCTAATTAGTATCTTTCTTCCCTCCTGAATGATGAGCTATGATGCACGGACACGGACACGGACACGGACACGGACACGGACACGGGGACACGGGAATTCTAAAAAATGGGGACACGGACACGGCGGGGGGACACGCCACGTGGATTTTTTTTTTAATATATATTATTTTTTTAATATTTTTTGTTGCAAAATATAAAAATGAGAGTATATTTGTAAGATTTTTTAATTTTGGTGAGTAAATATGTTATACTCCCTCCGTCCCTTAATAAGTGTAGACATTTCCATTTTGGGTTGTCCCTTAATAAGTGTGTGTTTTGAAAAGTTAGTGGGTACATTTCCTATTTTGCCCTTAAAAGTAGATTCCTTTTTGAAAAGTTAGTGGGTATTATTATATTGATAAGGGTAAGTAGTGGAAAGTAGATGTAAAAGTTGTAAAAGTTGATGTGAGAGAAAATAAGTTGGAATTACGAGGTAACACATTTAAAGAGGGACGGAGGGAGTAACTCAAAAGAGTTGGGCTTGCAATGTAATTAAATACCATATATACTCCTGTAGTATATTTTTGTCTTTGTCCAAAAGGTACCAGCTGTTCAGTTAAAAAAAAGGTACCAGCTGTAATCAATTAATGCCAATTCAAACATCACGCATGCTTTTGTCCAATAAATAAAGGTAGGGACAACTTTTTTATATTCTGGGTTCTCACTCCTCACCAAAGACAGCAGCAGCTGTCACCTCCTCCTCCGTCTTCTTCTTGAACCCAAAATTGAAACAGCAGCAGAAATTCGATTAAGCCGTGTCCCCTTCCACGTGGCGTGTCGGGACACGTTTCCCGCCGTGTCCCGGTGTCCGGACACGGTAACCCGAGCCGTGTCGGTGCTTCATAGAATTGATAAGAGTCCTAATCATTTGTCTAACAAACAAACAGAAGACTTGGGGTAAATTCAATGATTCTGCAGATCTGACTATGAAGTTAAAGATCAAGGAGACAAGGGTTGATAATGTATAACCAAACCAAACCAAACCAAATTGAGCCTTAAGTCTCAATAAATTGAACTTTCAACATTTTACGAATGCAAAAACACCGATTTGAACTTTGAAGTGCAATTGGATGGCCTATGGCAATATGATTGGCATGTATGAAACCACAAAGCCTCCAATAAGCAAGAATTCAGGAGATAAAAGATAGTCTTCAAGTATTCATTTTACAAGAAACTGATTTGAGCTTCAGCCATATCGATAACACTGTTCCCAAAGAATACAGATTGGAAAGAACAGAAAACAATACCTCTGCCCTGTCCCATTCTCCCTTTCTGGTACCTGTAACAAGGTTGGTTACTAGTACAGATCCCACCACTGTAACATGACCACCGGAATAGCCTGCAAACTTATGAGAACATGATCACAGGCAGCCAACTCAAGGCAATGGAGACAGTCAAAAGAAAAGCCTATTAGAAAACCTTTTATAAATTGGCGCGCTTCTTCCTTGCTCATTGGTTTTTCTCTGATCACCCCTTCATATACCACCACCTCAAATCAATTAGGTGCAGAAGTAAGATGTAACCTCTAATCAGCACTATTTCCCACCGAGGGAGAAAATAAACACAGGGAACAGCCTTTTTCTCTTTGCATATAACATGAATAATTTCATATGATAAATTTAGGAGAGATGCATAATCAGAGGCATGAGCCCAATGAGAGACATGCCAACCAATCATCTAGCATTTGATCAATGGACGAAAAGAGATAACAGGAATTAGAACAGGACGTGTAGTATATAGTCCGGTATTTCGGTCCTTCAAACTGGGCTGCACTGGAATTCTGACCTTGGCAATTAGTTTGGATGTGTTGCACAAAACTGCTTTTGGCCAAATTCAAATTTGTGAATTTACTTTCTTCAAAAATCACTTCTTTTCTAGACGCCATACTTCAATGCATAACGGTTCGCATAAATCGACCAAGGCTCTCCTGAGTTTAGTTATTAAAGGAAAAAAGAAGGTCCGCATCACTTCTTTTATCCTTTTATATTTCTACTAAGTGGCAGTGTCCTTGCTGTATAGGTAGCCATCAATTATATCGGATCAAGATGATAAGACCGTAACATAAGTAACCTAGTGCTAAATCCAATTCAAAGAACTGAAAATTCACAGAACTCTATTGAGCTCTGTGATTTCATTCAAAACGAGAGGAAGAATTGGTTTACAGAGAAAAGTAGAAAGAGAAAAAAGATAATACTCAATGCACACCCTCTCTCTCTCCCTTCTGCCCCTTATATGGGTCACGAGTTGTTTCCCCTCCTTCCCGAACCACTTCTCCCGCCAAAACAGGTAGGCCCACAAAAGAAAAGAAAAAAAACATAAAAGAAATACGTTTAATTAATTAAATTATATCTCTTAAATTATATCTCGTATCATTCCCTTCCCCTTCAAAGAACCTTGTCCTCAAGGTTGAAGTGAGGGAACTGTTGTTTCAGCTGGTGCAGGGGTTCCCACGTAGCATCCTCTGGCACTGTATTTG
>JAXBDA010006572.1:0-20324 GCA_036023075.1 Gaultheria prostrata
TTCATAATTAAACACACTCTAATGTTGTTAATCCTTTTTAGGGTAATACAATTTTCTTGTTCAAGTCAAATGCATGTACATTTGTCTTTACAAATTCCATAAGGTTTGAAGCTTTATGAAAAAAAAAACACTTCTCGCATTTACATTCTGTGGACTACATTAGCAACCTCCACATTTGGCGCATACAAAACAGTGTCAAATAGATTTACACGAGGATGTAGCGATGTAGTTACTAGATTCATGGATGATGTGACCACCTCATCAAAATTATTACAACGTATCCTTGGGATATGGCAAACTCCCCCAACATGTTGGATAAGTTCCTCTCGATCAATAAAACTTCCACGTGGAGGTGGAAGTATCTGTGGTGTTTCAGGTCACACTGTGTAATCTAATAATCTTGGATGTCCATCCTGTTTCTCAAAAAAACTACTGCGAAGACTTAAGCAGTGTATGAGGGCGTGCCAGCTGGACTGTGAGATAGTCCAACTTCGTGTTAAGGCCTGCGTGCCTTAATCTAACTTCTACAAGAGCGATTGCATTCGACATAAGAGTGAGGCCGAATGATGGTACGTGGTTTGCATTGGATACAAGAACTTAATATTTCTCAAACGTGTGAGAATGAGAAAACAACAATTAATAAAAATCAACTTTACTAAACGGATTCAACAAAGATGAAGGCTAGATTACACAAGAATGTAAAAGACCTAGGCTAGGATAGGAAAACAGATAAACATTTTCTCAAGTAGATTGAGAAAAAATGGATAAGTACTTCGTGGAGAAGTAATTGAATTGAATTAGTTGTAATTGGAACCCGTTTGTAGCCTTCGAATGATGTATTTATATGCCAAGGTCCCATGCGCAGCGTGAAGCTTTTGGCGCCAATCTTAGTTTGGCCAAGATGGTGCCATGTGTCTGGTTGCTTTCCTGCATTCACCATAGGCTGCCCTGTGTCCCACTATGTACAAGCTTTCCTCCACTATTTTTTTTTATCAGCAAAACGGTGGTAGGGGGAAACCAGCATAGCAACTTTCCCTGGGTGTGACCATAAGGGCTCCCGACCCGCCAGTAAAATGTCCGGTTCAAGCCATAGCTATTGTCCATGAGGACAGGTCGTCGCCACGGCACCACCTATGTACTAGCGGGCATAAGTGTGTACCCCCACAATCCCTTGCCACTAGCAAGACTCGAAACCGAGTCTCTTCTGAAAATGTGAGACACCCTACCCACCAGGCTAATACCATCGGTGGTAGCTTTCCTCCACTTGTTTCTTGGAAAATGGGGTCAATTGGCCTTTTGAAATTATAACCACTGGTTGGGCTTAAACCGAACAGATTCTGTGTTCTTGAAAAAAGGATTTATTACAGGCCGGTCTACATTTTTGTTCACCAATTACCGTTAAGGTTAAATGCTGATCTTAATTACGTGTAACTCCACCGGGTATACAAACTTGCCTTCCTACCCTTACGCATCTCTCTCCACTCTGGGCCTCAAACCGATCAGAGAACAGAGAGTGTGAGAGGGAGAGTCTGGCCAGCGACCACGATCCCCACCACCACCGGCGGGCGACCATGATCCCCACCACCACCGCCGTCGCCGACCGCAGTCTCCTCCTCCGGCAAGAGAAGACAGGTTCAAATCGCGCCGACGAACTTTGAATCGCGCGGTTCCAATCACGAGTAGGAGCTTCGAAGGTCTCTCTCTCTGTTTGGTCGTCTCTCTCACTCTCTACTCTAAATTGTTAATTGATCAGAATCAGCCAACAGTGTACACTCAAATTTGAATGTATAGCCTACAGAAAATGTACATTTGAGCACATTACGGTCTCCATAGGATGTACATTGGACTGTACATTTTTTTTAACAGCATTGGACTGTACATTTTGAACTTAGAAACTTTCGAAAATGTACATTTTGATCACATTACAATGTACACTCAAATGTACAGTCTGCAGAAAATGTACTCAAACCAACAGTGTACACTCAATGTACGGTGTGCAGAAAATGTACATTTTGATCACATTACAGTGTACACTCAAATGTACAGTCTGCAGAAAATGTACTCAAACCAACAGTGTACACTCAAATTTGAATGTATAGTATACAGAAAATGTACATTTTGAGCACATTACGGTTTCCATAGAATGTACATTGGACTGTACATTTTTTTTAACAGCATTGGACTGTACATTTTGAACTTAGAAACTTTCAAAAATGTACATTTTGATCACATTACAGTGTACACTCAAATGTACAGTCTGCAGAAAATGTACCCAAACCAACAGTGTACACTCAATGTACGGTGTACAGAAAATGTACATTTTGATCACATTACAGTGTACACTCAAATGTACAGTCTGCAGAAAATGTATCCAAACCAACAGTGTACACTCAAATTTGAATATATAGTCTACAGAAAATGTACATTTTGAGCACATTATGGTCTCCATAGAATGTACATTGGACTGTACATTTTTTTAACAGCATTGGACTGTACATTTTGAACTTAGAAACTTTCGAAAATGTACATTTTGATCACATTACAATGTACACTCAAATGTACAGTCTGCAGAAAATGTACCCGAACCAACAGTGTACACTCAATGTACGGTGTACACTCAAATGTACATTTTGATCACATTACATTACAGTGTACACTCAAGTCTTAGTCGGGCATTTTATCAATCAGCTTGGACACATAAATAAGAATTAATAATTTGCAAACAAGTATACTGGAAATTTTGCAGTGGAACCAGAACATTCTAAGAAATCAAGTCTCTTTGGAATTTCATGAGCCACAAACTCAGTGAATTTTGCACTGATTTTAACTTTTTTTTAGAGATGCCCAATTAATTTCAAATTAAAGAGAATCCTCTCAAAAATGATATCCTCCTTGGTCGATTAACATTCGAAATAAAAAAAATTCCTTTCCAGGTTTGGATGAATCTGCAAATCTTTGAGTCTCAATTGAATTAGGACTCATACTCAACCCGAATTGTTGTTCTTGATCGATTTGCACAAACTAGTGGCGCCATCATTGGCGGAGGCGGAGAATCACCGTTGAAAATCGGACAGTAAGAGGTATCACTTGAATCGTCTTCAACGTTGGAAATTTTCGTGATGCCTTGCCGACGAGGATGGCATTCGAAGAGAGGAGGGGTAGTCTGGGTAGAAAAATAGGAAGAGGAGTTATCTGAGCATTTTTGTAATTAGGCTGTAGCGCGCGGAGCATGGACTCCTAAATTGGAGCGGCCTGTCAAAAGCCCTTGAAAAAATAAAAATAGGCCCGTTAATTACTACTATAAATAGGCCATAGCTCGGTTTAGTCCAATCTTAGCTGAAAATAATATTTTCGGCCTCATTATGATTTTGTGTCAAATTTGGATATAAACACATCCCCGGTGACGTAAAAGAGAAAAAACCTGCATTTAAGATGGAAACAAACACAAAAGGAAGTTAGGTGATCACTTGATTTTCAAAATTCTGGTACAGCAAGGACCAACTGTACAACTATATAGAAGGACAAAGAGTCTCAACACCAAAAATCAACTGCCGAATTAAAAAATTAGATAAGATAGAGCATTTTTAAACAAGCAAGTAGAAATATTTGAAGGCGTCAAGGGCCAAGCTAGAATTATGTTACCAGGAAATGCTAGTGAATTACGTTTTCGTACCAATGTTCTAGAACATGGTACACTTCCATTCCAAAATGGTAAATTGAGTGATCCAAATCAATTCGCAAATTTTTTCCAAAAAGATTTACTCAGTAATGTAAAACTCTAGAGAGAGAGAGAATGGAATTTTAGTGAGAGAAAAAATAAAAATTTAGTTATTTTGTTCCTAAATGTTTCTCTATTGGAAGGGGAAGTTTTGATTTTGTTTTCATAGGAAGCCTACCCCTAGCTTTTCACAATTTAAACATGTGGCGTAGTACATTTTTGTTTCTCTCAGCGGTCCAGGTAACATAGAGCCAGAACCTAGCGACTCGGAGGCATAGCTGCTAGCATGACACAAAAAGGAAGATTCCAAATTGCGAGTTCAACTTTTATAGTAGGCCAAACATTGAAAACAGAGGATACCAGGGGCACCTCTACAATAGTACCCGATAATTATTGGGTTCAAGCCAACCCTCTAGATTCAAAAAAATGCACTAATATTAGAAAATGATATGTTTTCTGAAATTGAATTCTAGTATTTCCGATCAGAACTTCGACTAACCATTGGAACGATTATAACTATAATTTTTGTTTCTTCACTACTAGCACAGACTTCCGGTTCGCCTAGCATTTCAGAGAAAAATCTCGTCTATTTAACCGGTTTACAGACCCAACGGGTTAAATGGGCTAATAAACCAGAATCTTGACTGTTGATCGTGAATGAGGTTTGCAACCCGTCCCGTCCTTCCGGTCCATGCTTTTGTTTTATATTCATGGAAAAATTACACTGACCTATCCTGAGGTTTTTTGTAAATACACTAAGCTCTCTATAGTTCCTAAAAAAACTATCGCCCTTCCTCACTTTGCAAACTAATTCGTTCAACTTCTTTTTTTATTAACTCTACAGATTTTAGTCAAACCTTAACCTTGAATGTTTTTAAATTATGACAAGCTCTTTCCCTGGGGTTAGACTTAACCATGTATTAGCAACACATCATGCACCCATCAACAAGTATAGAAGGCACAACTGTGAGCTGAGTTTAGAGTTGTGCAGCAGTTTTTTTCTTTATCAGTAAGTTGTGGAGCAGTTACAGAGGATTTATATAATGTCATGACTCATTTCACACTTGAGGTAACTCCTCCGGCTACTAAGTTCTAACCAACATTTTCTTTCATTTTTCAAAGTTTTGTTATAACCCATTGACAACTCACCTCACATGGGCAGCTCACCTTTACATGGGGGAGCCCCAGCAGAAAGTCCCCCTAATTTTAACTACTATGAGGAAAGAAAGCGCACTGCAAAGAAAATTCATCAATAATACCAAAAATTCATAAAAAGTAAAGTTGACCACACTGAATGACTTCAAAGACTAATTAATTCATCAATAATGCCAAAAATTCATCCAGAACACAAACTCCCAATTTCTTCCCATAGCCATGGCAATCTTCAACTTCCAAATTCTGCTGCTGTGTTTTTCTCTCTCCATGTTCTTGTGCTTTCTATTTCCTCAAACACATTCACTATCCTTCAACCTGAAAAAGATAGGCCCTGAACATCAAAACGTGCAAATAATACCATCCGGACATGCCAATATCTCATCCCACGGCCTCCAAGTCACCCCCCACGAACGCGGCGATTTGAAGCAAAAAGCAGGTAAAGCCACTTACGTCGGCCTTCTTCACCTTTGGGATAATTCCACTGGAAATCTAACTGATTTCGATACCCATTTCGTTTTTGTGATTGATTCGAATGGGAATTCGAGTTTCGCCGATGGGCTCACCTTCTTTCTCGCTGATCCCAATGGGTCAGATATCACAGCTGGTCATGCAATGGGCCTCCCAATTCACCCAAATACGTCACTACCCACTTGCCCTTTTGTTGCTGTGGAGTTTGATACGTTCAAGAATCCGGCTGTGGACCCAGTCGATATCAATCCGGCTACTCATGTAGGTATCGATGTCAATTCTCATAAATCCAATGTTACTGCTGTTTGGTACGCTAATATAACTCATGGGATTAAAAATGAGGCTTGGGTTAGGTATGATTCAAGATCACACAATTTGAGTGTAGTTTTTACTGGTTCTACTAATACTACTAGAGTGAAAGATACCATTCACTTGACCGTGGATTTGAGGGATTACTTACCTGAATGGGTAACATTTGGGTTCTCAGCTGCAACTGGACCATTGTTTGAGAAACATATTGTAAAATCATGGGAATTTAGCTCAAGTTTGCAAATTAATAATGGTACCAATAAAAATGTCACAGATCCACTAGACCCGAGGCTGGAAAAATTCCCACTTGGAGCTTTGGTGGGAATTGTTGTCGGCTTAGTTGTTTTGGTCGGTGGGTTTGGCTTGTGGAAGAGAAGAGGAGCCATAGTATCATATCGGCCGGTTCGTCTCTGGATTTGGAGTATCGGCCGTTACGTACCATATTGGCCGATTCGTCTCTGGGCTTGGAGGCTCCGATACGGATACGTATTGCGCCAATACATCCAAAAAGTTAAAAAATTCGATAAGCCGGTTCCCGATACACCGATACCACTATTTGAAGTTGAGATGTCCATGGAAGATGAATTTGAGTCTGGTAGTGGGCCGATAAAATTTTCCTACCGTGAATTGTGTCGTGCAACAAATAACTTTGAGGATGAACAAAAGCTTGGAGACGGAGGGTTTGGCGGAATTTATAGAGGTTTCTTGAGGGAATTGAATTCTTATATTGCTGTCAAGAGGATACCAAAGGGGTCAAAACACGGGGTAAAAGAGTATGCGACAGAAGTGAAGATCATTAGCAGAATACATCACAGAAATTTGGTGCGACTCATCGGTTGGTGCCACGAAAAGAAAGAACTATTACTTGTTTACGAGTTCATTGAAAATGGAAGCCTAGATTTCCATCTCTTCAAAGGGAAAAGCTTGTTGACATGGGGAACAAGGTATAAAATTGCCCAAGATCTGGCATTGGCATTGCTCCATCTACACGAAGAAGGGGAGCATTGTGTGGTGCATAGGGACATAAAGTCAAGCAATGTGATGTTGGACTCCAATTTCAGTGCCAAATTGGGAGATTTCGGGCTAGATAGATTTGTTGATCACGAGAAAGAGTCCCAAACAACTGTTTTGTTGGGGTCCATGGGGTACTTGGCACCGGAATGTCTAGTTACAAGTAAAGCTAGTAAGGAATCAGATGTCTACAGTTTTGGTGTCGTGGCGTTGGAAATAGCTTGTGGGAGGAAACCCTTTGATTTGAAGGTGCCAGAATGTCAATTGGGAATGGTGGAATGGGTTTGGGACCTCTATGGAATGAGAAGGTTACTTGAAGCAGCAGACCCGAAAATAGGCCCAGATTTTGATGAGCGAGAAATGCAGCGATTGATGATTGTTGGTCTTTGGTGTGCTCACCCGGATCACAATTTCCGGCCAAAAATAAGACAGGCAATTCATGTGCTTAATTTTGAAGCTCCACTGCCCATTCTCCCGCAAAAAATGCCTGCGCTATCTCTGCATTCTTCGATGGCTTCCTCGTCAAATTCAGAATTACGAGTTTTATATGACATTTTCTTGAGCTTTAGGGGTTTAGACACCCGTAAAAAGTTCGCCGATCACCTTTACAAGGCTTTGAAACAAGAGGGGTTTGAAACGTTCAGAGATGACGACGAGATTGAGAGGGGTGAGGATATCAAATCCGAGTTGCGGAAAGCAATTTGGAACTCAAGGTTGTCCGTCATCGTGTTATCGAAAAATTATGCCAGTTCAACGGCGTGCCTGTTTGAAATCCAGACGATTCTTGAACACCGTAAGAAGTCATCGGATCATCTGATTTTGCCTGTGTTCTATGAGGTGGATCCATTGGAAATTAAGGAGCAAGCCAGAAATCTTGATTTCGGAAAAAAGAAAGTGACGTTTGATGAAGTGAAGGGATGGAGTGCTGCGCTTAAAGAGGTCGCGAGTATGGCTGGGATGGTTTCCCAAAATCAATCTGGCGGGTAATTTATACAGTTAATCGGTTTTATTAATCTATTAACAATCCTAGATACATACATAGATGTGGTAGATCCGGAGACACAGATGCATTAAAAATAGTTCGATGAACATGAATCTCTTCCTATTATTTTGGGTGGTTCATGTGCCTTGAACGGTTTTGAAAACACATCTTATACGGATCTTGTGCAGGCAAATTTGTCAACACAAATTTTCTCCTTCAAAAAAAAGAGAAACAGCAACTGGTTTATTATTATATTAGTCATGGATTGGGGGAAATCATCTTGGCATTGTTGTAGGAATTGTTCAAAAATTTACTTTATCGTCTGTAGTGTGACAACTACTCTCTTACCCTCCAATGACGATGGCGAATCCATTCCTCTTTCCAACCTCACAAGCCCATTTAATCAAATCTTCTCCGACTTTTAAAACTCTGAACAAAATATAAGCGAAATAGAAGCAGAGTCGGATATAAAGCAAGAAAACTTGAAGTAATAATTATAAACTATGAAGAACCTAGCCTGATAAGTAGTAAATTCATTGCTGTAATCTAACACGAACTTGGTTTATTATGTTTGATGGGCGAGTATCCATCCCGTGAGACATAACTGTATGAAAATTTTGCCACTGATACTGTCCGGAAAAGGAATTTGGTGTTGTATCACCGAACAGATGGTGTATGTTGGCCGTTGGGAGTGCCAGGAAGGAAAAATGTGTCCATGTTTGGTTATACAAAATTGAACAACCAATATCCGTTTGGATTTCGTTCGTACAACAACTTTTATTTGTTCAGTTACCTGGAGCCTCCCGTTAACCTTTTCATTGGCTCTGTGATGCTGAACTCTGCATATGAAAGGAAGTAAAAAAAGGAAACAGGGAAATGACTGTTCAAAAACACACCCTTTGCTCACCACACTGCTTGTGAACTTTATTTATATCGTCCATTCTCTCTTAGAACTTCTCAACAAATCGATTTACATAGTCCATTTGCTTTCTAGTTTGATACGCAGAGTTAGATTCACGTTGAGAAGATGACAATCACTTGGGTTTTGTGAGAAAATAACAAGAAAATTAAGTATAACTTTTGTCTCAAAATTGTCTTTTTACAAATGAGTTTATAGATATTTTTGAAATGCATATATAGTTGTGTATAAGGTAAGCTTTTAAATATCAGCTATTAGTTACCGTATTGGCCCCTACGCAACTATTTTTGAGCTTTTCAATACTGTTACACCTTGATATACCAGTGACCTATGAAGCACCGACACTTCTAGAGGTCGCTGTATCGGCGTATCAGACACGGGGACACGGCGGAATACGTATGGGACACGCCACATGGCGTGTCCCCAAGATTTTTTGAATTTTTTGTAGGGGACACAGCGGGGACACGTGGGGGACATAGCGGGTACACGGCTGGGGGACACGGCAGGGGGTCAAACTGTAATTTTTTTGAAATTTTTGGGGGTCAATCTGTAATTTTTAAATTTTCAGGGGTCAAATTGTAATTTTTTTAACTTTTTTGAGGGTCAAACTGTAATTATTAATCTTTAAAAATTTTAATTTTTTAAATATTTATATGTATATTAATGTATATATTGCCGTGTCCCCCGCCGTGTCCGTGTCCCTTTTTTCAAAATTGTCGTGTCCGTGTCCGTGTATGTGTCCGTATCCGTATCCGTGTCCGTGCTACATAGCCAGTGACTTAGAGAGAGAGAAAACTGCTCATGTATCGCTGTTTTCCCATCACGTATTGATCCATTTATGATCCACAAATCGATTCACGCCCACTATTCGACCATTACGGGTGATTTAATCACTTTCAATATTCTTTTGTCAAAATTGGTTTTTAAACATTCAGTACCATGACAACTGATTCCCATTACATGTCGTTTGAACCGTTACACCGGGACCGTTAGCGTTATGGGTCCCGATACGGTTATTTTAAAATAGAGGTATTGGGCCTTATTATTTCTGGCCTTCTTTTTGTATGTGTGGCATTGCTTTGATGCCACTTTTTTGATATACTCTTAGTGTTGATTTTGAAAGAGGAAAAGAAAAGAAGAATTAGCCTCAAATGTAGTAAGTAGTCACAGGTTTGGATATCTGCATGGAAATTTGATTTTTCTTTTCCAATATTTCTCATATATTGTGCTTCATTTTCCATACGAAATTGAACTTTTAGGTATGAAGCCAAGTTCATTGAGGAAGTTGTTGGTGTACTCAAAAGGAAGCTAACTGGCGTGCGCCCAAGGCTTGCCGACAATCTAGTAAGTATTGATTCTCGAACCAAGCTTGCTTTATTGTGACTAAAAGATAGGTCAACCGGTGTTGGCATTCTTTCGCTTCGTGGAATGGGTGGAATAGGGAGACCGAGAACCCCCTCTTACGCAAACCCCGATTGGCAACCACAATAACAACTATGATAACGCCAAATAATAATTATGCATGTTTTGTATGTGGTAAGCCTGGACATTCTGCAAGAATTTGCAAATTCACTAAGCATGGGCCTTTGGATCATGGCGTCAAGCTAATGTAACTGAAGAGCCACTCGTGGGTTGTGGCATGATCAGGAGGGTGGTGATCGGATTTGGGGCAATAGGGCATGTTTGCTTTTGTAAGACTTGGTTCGAAGTCTGCCCCCTTTTTCGAAAGTATTTTTTGTTTCTAGTTTTCTCTTGAATAAGGCTGGTTTTGAACAAGTTTTTGTGTACTTTTCAAACCATGGTAGACATGATCATTAGCAGATCCAGGATTTTAATCCTGAATGGGCCGAATTGACAAATATGGATTTTTATTGACGAAAGTTTTAATCCTGAAGGGATCGAATTGACAAATATCAATTTTTATTGACAAAAGTGGACTCTTTTTAGTAATTCCACTCATGTTTGTAGCTCTGTGGTTTTATCTCTAATGCTAATGCTTGAATCTTGCATTTCTTAAGGGAAGCCATCGAATGCAAGGAAAATAAATTTGCATGAATTTTTGAACAAGTAACTGTTGCAGTTGATTGTTACGTTTGTTTCTTCTGGTTGTCTTTTGCAAAATGAATTAAAATTGCTTTCTCACAACCGTCAGAAGATTATTGAGGTATTCTTCATGATTGTTTTGGTGACTCAATCCTCTGCTATTTCTTTGTTTGCAGGAATCGCAGGAACTTGAAAAAAACATGCAAACCCTCAAGATAAAGTTAGAGTACTTGAGAGGTCAGGAGAATGACATAAATGTAGAAATTAGCAGTGCAGAGTCACAGCCACGGAAAAGACGAAAGAAAGAAGTTGAAGTTTGGCTCAGAGATGTGCAACGGGTGAAGGACGATGCGCAAAGACTTGAGAAAGAAGTAGTTGGAGAAAGGAAGGTCTTCCCACGTGCACTGTTGGGAAAGCGTATCATCAAGAAGATTCAAGAGGTCCAAGAACTTCAAGAAAGGGGACGAGTTTTTAATGGTTTGCTGGTTGATGAACTTCCAATTGGCAGACTGTTGATTCCACCGACAAAAGATATTGTTTATTCCACGGAGGCAAGGAACAAAGATAACATTTGGGAATGCTTGATGAATGAGGATTTTAGAAAGATTGGCGTTCACGGAATGGGGGGCGTTGGCAAAACAACCATCATGAAGCACATTCACAATCTGCTATTGGAAGAAACAGGGAAGTTTGATAGTGTTTTCTGGGTCACCGTATCTAAAGCATTCAACATTACGACCCTACAGAGGGACATCGATAGGGAGCTAAATTTAAGTCTTTCGGATGTTGAGGATGAAACAAAAAGAGCATCGGAATTATATGCAGTGCTCTCTCGCAAGAAGAGGTATGTCCTTATCTTAGATGATCTATGGGAGGCATTTTCTCTGGAGAGGGTGGGTATTCCGGAACCAACTAGATCTAACGGGTGTAAACTAGTGCTAACAACACGATCGTTAGAAGTGTGTAGAAGGATGGAGTGCAAAGCTGTTAAAGTGGAGCTTCTCACGGAGCAAGAAGCGTTGACTCTATTTCTCAGCATGGTTGTTGGACATGACACGATGCTTGCTCCAGAAGTGGAAGAAATTGCAACTGAAGTTGCAAAAGAATGTGCGTGTTTGCCTCTTGCAATTGTTACAGTGGCTGGAAGTATGAGGGGATTGAATGGTAAGCGTGACTGGAGGAATGCATTAAATGAATTGATCAGCTCGACAAAAGATGCCATCGATGGTGAAAGTGAGGTTTTTGAGCGACTGAAATTTAGTTATAGTCGCCTGGGAAATAAGGTGCTCCAGGATTGTTTCTTGTATTGTTCCTTGTATCCTGAAGACCATGACATCCCTGTGAAAGAGCTGATAGAGTACTGGATCGCGGAGGGATTTATTGCTGATCTTAACAGTGTAGAAGCGAAGTTTGACAAGGGTCACGCTATATTGCGCAAACTCACATGTGCCAGCTTATTGGAGAGATTTACCGACGACTATCAAGATTGCGTTCGCGTTCATGATTTGATCAGAGATATGGCTCTCAGAATAACTCAAAGTAGTCCTCGATTCATGGTAAAATCTGGTGTGGGCTTAGGAAGTGTACCATATGAGGAGTGGTCTGAAGATCTTGAGAGGATTTCCTTGATGTACAACATCATAGAAGAACTTCCTATGAGACCACCTGATTGCCCTCGGCTTACCACCTTACTTTTGACCCAGAACAGATTGTCAGAGATTCCAGATTCTTTCTTCGCCTATATTCATGGTCTTGAGGTGTTGGATTTGTCCAATAACATGATAAATTCGCTGCCAGAGTCCGTCTCCAACTTGGAGAATTTGCATGCAATAATACTGGTAGGATGTCGTAGCCTAGAGTATGTGCCGTCATTGGAGAAAATGAAGGCTCTGAAAGTGTTCAAATTGACTCACAGTAGGATTAAAGAAGCACCGAAAGGTATAGAAGAATTGTTTAATCTCAGAGAACTCGACCTCTCTAACAATCTGAGACTAGAGACGTTTCCTGGCAGTATGTTACACAGGCTCTCAAGACTCCAATGCCTTCGAGTTGAGGGGACACCAGTAGAAGTGTTAGCAAAAGATCTCGTTTGCTTGACGCAATTAAAAGTCGTCGCCATTCGATTGCACAATATACAGGAGCTTACTGAATATGTGACGTCTCAGCGGTTCCAAGGGTTGGAGAAGTACTGTCTTGCAGTGGGTAGACGTATTTCGCTTTTTGAAGAAGGAAATGGAGTTTGTATTAAAATAGATGAACTTTGTAGAAGTGGACTAGATCAGCTAGTGCTCCCCAACAACATAACTTCCTCAAGGCTTTGGGGATGCCACGATCTAATTAGCTTATCAGCTATTCCGTGGTTAAAAGATGCCAGGCATGTAGGCATATTTATAGTCAGTGGCTGTGATGGGTTAGAATCCATTTTCTCATCGTCATCCTTCTCACAGGACCCCCAGATCTCTCTCAGAACCGTCGAGTCACTTCATTTGTCTCATTTACCCAGTTGTAGGGTACTCTTCGATGGTATTGCGCCACCGCGCAATATTTCCTTTAACCTGAAGAGATTGAGCTTCCAAAAATGTGATAGTGTGAAGAACATTTTCCCTGCCCAGTTGTTGCAGAACTTCCCAAACCTCGAGGTACTTAGAGTGGGCAGATGTAAGAATGTAGAGGACATAATAGTAGGAGAAGAAGAGATGAGTGATAGCAACACAACCACACTCCCAAGACTCCGGGAGTTGCATCTATTTTCGCTACCAAGATTGAAGAGCATATATACTGGAATACTGGCGTGTGAATCTGTGGAACTTATTCGTGTATGGGACTGCTCCATGATAGGGAGACTGCCTCTTTCTTTGCACATGAATAACGACCAGGCAACAGCACCACCTGCTCTCAATTACATTAAGGGAGAACAGAAATGGTGGGAATCTCTGAGATGGGATGATCCCCTCACCAAAACCATTCTTGAGCCTTTTTTTCGAAAGGAGGCATTAAAGGTAAAGTCTCCCCCCAGTTATTTGTGTTGTGTTTTTAACCCTACATTAATTGTTAAATTATTTAGCAGTACAGGAGCACCTCCACGTAAATCACATGCTTAAGATTTGCGTCCTTCCCTCTTCTTTTTGGCATTCTCATGCAAGAGTGTTAGGGTTTTAGTCCCTGGTGAGTTGTGAGTACTCAATTGCTCTACTCCTGACCACACAATCTCGTGGAGTTTCGACTAAGTGTATGGATCCCACATAGATGTGTGGTTCAAGAGTGGTTTGGAGCACCACATGACAAAGTGATCTGAAACAATATCCTCAATCAACAAATTATCCTCAATATTCTGATTCTCCCCTCCCCATTTTTTTTTGTACCCGTGATTCAAACTCCTTGTGCACATAAAGTTCTTCACCCTTTTGCCAGTCTTGCTCTGGTTTCTTATGTTTGTTTATTTCCCGTTAGTATTATTAAGCTGATTAAAGCTTAACTTGAAAATTCCCTAATTGAGATCTTTTGTTGTTCTGGGTTTTTGTTTTTTGACAGAAAATGGAGTTCAAATTGGATTTATATGACGACAAACGCAAGCAAAAGGCCATAAAGACAGTCTCTGGCCTCAATGGTACTGCTTTTACAATCTCAAAATTTTTTCACACCTTGTTTGAATAGGCATTGCTTTAAAATTGAGGGATTAGTGTTCCATTTCATTAGGTATACAATATATGTAGCTTCTTAAGCTATGAAAAAAGATAGAATCAAGAGAATTTACTTTCTTTGGATTCTTGTACAACTACCAATCAGATTTCCATTCACCTCAGACATACAAGGTTTTTCCAATTTCTGTCTTGATAAATCTTCACAGAGACAATACAATCAATCTATGAAGGATATTGAGTCTTTTAGGGGTATGATGTGTTGTTATTTTCAGGGGTTCTTTCAGTTTTGATGAAGAACGAGATATTGACAGTGACAGGGGACGACGCGATGGATACAGTGATGGTATATGCCAGATTGATGAAGCGGTTCAACACAGAGATACTCACAGTTGGGGCAGCGTAGAACCTGGGAAGAAAAGGAAGAGCCAAAGAAAAAGGAGCCCAAGAAAGCAGGAGATGAGAAGAAGAAAGATGAGGTTTGGAAGCCCAATCAGATGGCCTATCCCTATGATTACCACCATTCTCTCCCCATTCATGCACCCAAAAAGAGAGAGAAAGATACATGTATCACATTTTAAGTGGGATTGGATACCTTGGGTGCTGTAGCTTGGTTCATTCTACATTATAGCTTGGTTCATTTTACATTCTAAGGGGAATGGCCTCCCGAAATGTGTCCTCAAATTACCCTTGGCTGCTGTAGTGTATCATATTTGGTGTGAAGGCCAGTCCAGAGAATAGAGCTATCTGTAGTTCTTGGAGATTGCCTCCTTGTTTCCTTAAATCTGTTCCTATGCTGTTTGTTTCTTCTCAGTTCTGTTTAGGATGTTGTGGGGATGGCTCTACTGTAGCCTTGTTTTGTTTGTTTCATGGTTTTGGCCCTGCACGACCATTAGTGGAGGGTAGGTCCTTCTCTTTTGGACTGTTTCCTTGTATCCTTGTTTGGCCTTTCAATGAAAAGTGCTTCATCATCCGGAAAAAAATACCATTTTAGGATGCGTTTGGTAATGTTTTTGTTTTTTGACTAATAAAGAAAGCACGTTTAGGAATTGAGGATGATAGGAAACAGGAAGGAAACGTTTTTCCGAAAAGTCCAGGAAAGAGAATATTCGGGTAAAGAGAATTTGAACCGTTCATTTCTTTTTCCTGGACATTTTCGGGGAAACTTTTCCTCGATCTAACATTTTTGTTAGTAACCTGTTTATGTTTTTTGTTTGTTACAAATGTTCATTAGATTACTAAAAATTATGGAAACATGAAAAATGAGTTTCACTTACAAGACAAAACACCCCTACTAAAAATCGAGCTATCCAACATGATTTATTATTTTTTTCACACAAATCATAGCTAAAATATTATTTTCTTTGTGCTAAACTGCTAATCATGGAGCACTATAACCGGGGTTACATTTTGATATAATTCAAGCTAAAAAGCACAATCTACCTTTTTTTTATCAAAAAAAAAATATTCTATCGTTTTGTTTTGTACAACTTAATAGTAAGTGGGCAACCAAGCTAGGGGTGAGCTTGGGCAACCCAAAGTTAGGGTCGGCCCTACTTGAGACTCCAGCCATCGAGATCATTAATCAAGAAGAGGAAGGGGATATTGTGGACTAGCAAAGTACTGCTCAGTCTCCACCAAATGGGCTAGAGTTGGGTGGGCCAAGTTCAGTAGCAGTTGATGACAGTACCAATGGGCCTCAAATTTTAACTGCGAAGGAAAAAAGGTATAGAAAGAGGAGAATTGCTAAATTTGTGCGACTCACTTGATGGTTACAACAGAGATATTGGAGACAAGGTGGAAAAGACACTGCAAAATCAAGCAGTAGTTTACAGTGAGCATTCTGATTCAGTCAACTCAGAGGAAATCACAAGAAGGAACAATTTTATTATCAAAAGCTTAGAAAAGGCTGTGAAGGTTAGCAAAAGACTGAGTGTTATTCATCCTTAAAGTGATGAGGACGTCATAAAAAAAGATTGGCCCAATTTGAGTTGGAAGAGCAAAGGAATCATCAATTAAATTTCGGGAGTTTTTGATACATTTGTGAGTAGCAGTTTCAACCAGTGGTCCAGCACAAGAGGGTGAATCAGTCATGAAGGTCATTTCTTGGAATATCAGGGGTATGTCAAGTGATGTGAAGAAAAGGATCCTTAGAATTAAATTTGATAAGAGATAGAGAAGACCAGATATTGGATAAGAGGGATTTGTTCCAAACTCAGAGGGTGCATCTGGTGGCATAAATTCTTCTTGGAATCATAATGTGCTGAAGGAAGATGTGGTGATAACTACGAGTCATTTCATTCTCATTAGAGGTGTATTGGCAGCTGTTGCCGACTATATTTGCTAATCTGAAATTCCAAGCTGCTATGGAGCAAAGCTTGTTTTGAAAAGACTAAGTTTTCATTCGAAGAATTATTGGATACAACAGATTTGATTGGAAAACTTTCTAGGTCATTTCATGAAGACATTTGGTGCAAAATTCTAGCTGAGTGGTACAAAGTTCTCAAAAGTGCAGAACGTTTTGGATTGCTGCTTCTCAAGATTTGGATGTGTGGGCTGTAATGGCATAGCATGTGTGGTTTGCTGCATCAAGGATTTGCTTTGCCTTTCACTGTTTTCGTTCAGTTTAGTTTCAAATTTGGTTCATGTATCGTGTAGCTTGAACTAGTTACTTGGCATTATGGTGCCTCTCTTTTTTGGTTGTGGTTGACTCCTTGCCAACCTTTTCTGTTTGTTTTTTCTTTTGGGTCCATAGTGGTGCGTGATTATCGGGATTGGGGTGCCACCTTAGTTGGAATTTCCAGTTTCCGTTTTGATGCCTTTTTTCCACGGATCCTTTTAATGGTTGTAATTTGTTTTCAACGATTAATAAATTTTCCTTTGCCAAGAAAAAAAAGTATTGCAATGGTTGCATCGGAAAATAGCATGGGGAAGAAAGCTCATTAACCACAAGGCTCGTGAAAAAAATGAAACAAGAAGTTTGGTGGAGGAGGTTTGGGGCCTTTACGGGAAGGGACAAAAGAGATAGGGGTAGCTTCAGTACCGGCCCTGAGGTTTGGGTTGTCCTAGCCCGACCCCGAGCTTGGTTGCCCACCTCCTATTAAATCGTAAAAAATAATAAGACATACAAGTTTATAAAAAAAAAAAAAAAAGAAGCAATAGTGGTTGGCCAAATAATAGTAATACTACTAAATAATACAAAAATACATGAGATATCACTATTGAACACCCTGTATGTTTTTTTTGTTTCTGTGAACAGTGCTACTAAATAATGAGAGCATCACTAGTGGTATACTCAATATGGATACTCAAATATTGCCACATCACATTTTGAGTATTCATTTAATGGGTTTATAAGTTTGAGTATCTACTCTTCTAAAATGGTTCATGTGTGTGTCCATAATCAAAAAAAGTACTACTCACTCTATTTTTATTTATAAAATGGGCAAACTTTAAATTTGTACATATACTTTTTATAATATTAGTACCATTTAAAGATATTCACAATATCTTTAAAATGAGATCAATCTTGAACATATTTTGGTAAAGATTAAAAATTGATAATTTCAATTTTTTAAGAGAAAGTACAAAAAATTGAGTTTTGAATTAAGTATTTGAAAAATGAAGAGAGAATGTTGTTACTTGTGATAGAGTGTAGTCCCCAAAATTTGGTTATTAAGTTTTGATTTTTGAGAAATGTTGTTAACTTTGAGTATCCAAATGCCAAAAGTTGAGTATTTGTAAAAACTATTGTTAACTTTGAGTATTTATCCAAATGTCATTGTGAGCCTTTTTGCGTATCCAAATACTCATCTTTGAGTATTTTTATTTTTGAGTATACCACTAATGATGCTCTGACATTGGTCTCCCTACATCTTTAAGATTTTTTATTTTTAAAATTAAAAAAAAATTCAAACTAAAAAGATACAACTGTAAAAGATAAACGCAAAAATATATAATTGTAAGAGTTCTTTTTGAAGAAAATAAGAAAGTACCATACATATTTTAACTATGATTTGTGTTAAAAAAAAAAAAACTAATATGTCGTGTTAGCTCGCTCAATTTTTTCCAAGTTTCTCCTCTTGGAATAAAGTTTTTTAACCAAATGTAAGTGCATCACTTGTACATTACTGTAATTTTCGTTAAATGCAAATACGTGATCTTCATAATATTGTGGATTGGGAAAGAGTAAAATGGAGCCAAAAATAACAAAATAGATAGAGAAAAATGAAAAAAGGAAAAGAATAGGAAATGAGGCCGTGGGGAATTGAACCTACGTCAGTGGAACTTAAACGGAGAAATGCAACCATCTCAGAGCGTCACCATCAGGGGCATCAAACCCCTTTGATGGCTAATTTGTTAAGCCAAAGTCCAAAATAGCTCAAAAAATCAGGCGCATCAAATCCATGAACAAATTTGCAAAACTCTAACTTTGCTACAGTGCCGCACCAAAATATTTTGGTGCGGCACTATTCACTCACCAATGCACTATTCATGTACTATTCATTCACTATTCACTTTTTTTATTATTACCTTTGGGGAGTAGGAGTAGAAAGAAATAATAGTTTAATATGATGAAATTAGAATAGAGAGTCTGATTTTGTGAATTTTTTGAAAAGTGACTTGCTAATTTATAAAAGGTGTTTTTGAGGTTAAATTTGGTGTTTTTTTTTTTGTGAGGCTGATAAGGATGCCCTCAGACACTAAACCCTTGGCAGTTTTCTTCGGAACTTTATGATATTTATATATAACCTTTAATTCTTTTTTTGATTTTCCGGTTGCCCCATCCCGGGGATTGCCTATGCCCATGGGCTTGCTGGGCTTACCCCAGGGCCGGGCCTGGGTAGCTTGCATAATCTCTTGCGTGACCGAAGTTCTGCCCTAGGCCAACTCCAAGCACCAAAATCAATTAGTCTTTTTTTTTTTTTTTTTTTTTGATCCGGAAACATTTTTTTTATCATTTTCCAAAGTTTTGGTATAACTCATGTCACCCCACATGGGCGGCTCTACCTCACACAAAACATTGCACACGGACAACTCACCTCACGTCACACAAAACATGGGGACCCATGACATGGGCGGCTCTCCTTCACATTGGAGAATTCTGCACAAAAGTAAAATAAAACTTGTCGAATAGTATTTTAAGTAAGTGCTTTGGCGCCTAACCTGAGTCCATAAATTATTTATTTACTCCATCGTTTTCTTACCACAATGTGTCCATCCAGAATAGTGGTAAATGATAATTTTTTTTTTTTTTTTGACAAGAAAATGATACTAGTATTTTAGATTCCATTCAAGGGATCCGGGGGTCATGCTGCATGCTGTCCCCGGCGATTCCGGGCTGCTCCGGTATCGGTCTGGCGATCGGACACGTCCACCACGTAGAGCTCGTCGAGTATTACATGTGTACAAAAAATCAATTTGATCGGATATCTTTAAGTGTCTCATCGGAACACAAACAAGTTGAAAAAATGGTTTTGATCCAGTGTTTTTGTCCATTTGTGTTCCAATTCTTTTCAACTTGTTTGTGTTCCGATGAGACACTTAAAGATATCCGATCAAGTTGATTTTTAGTATACATGTACTACTTGACGAGCTCTACGTGGTGGACGTGTCCGATCGCCGGACCGATGCCGGAGCAGCCCGGAATCGCCGGGGACAGCATGCATGCTGTCCTTAAAGGGGCAGCATGACCCCCGGATCCTCCATTCAAGTGCCCACAGCATACAAAGTTGACCCGGAAAGAAAGCACACTGCAGAGACCAATTGGTTCATCAATATTTCATAGGGCAAATTACCCGACAGTGGTGGTAGGGGCAAACAATTGCGTTTTGCTGGTGTACTTATTCAGAATTACTCCCAACATGACAAGAAAAACTTTAATTGCACATACATGGTACCCAAAATCCAATTGACCAAGATACCCCTGTGTTGAAAATTTCCCCCAAAACAACCCCCTCACTTTCCCTTCCTTCCTCCCTCACAGAACGTCAAAAAATTAAAAAACCCCAAAGAAAAAAGAGAGGAAAGAGAATGACGATTTGAGAACGAACCCTAGATCTGATGTTCCTCCTCCTTCAA